>JASANA010010903.1:0-33305 GCA_030248095.1 Ptycholaimellus sp. GST1_10 | reverse complement strand
AGCTGTCCAAGATGACAACGGGCTGCAACTCCTGTCATCGGAGAGCATGTGGAGGCACTCTTGACAGCGCCGTTTCACTACAAACGTGGCAAATCCCCAGAAGGCCGCAAAAATAGGAAAGAAAGAGAACAGGATTTACTAATCCGATCGCGAGCCCCATGCAAGGCAAGTGCCGCCTTTGATTCTGTCCAGACATCAACTCGGCATTGGTCCGTGGGTAGATTAGTCAGAGCAGGAGCTCCGAAGGCCCCGAGGGCATGTACACCCTCCTCGCCCTGTACTTCTGCTTCCTCTACCTCCCCCTGTTTCATTAGGTCCGATTGAACCTGGAACATGGAAACAGCGCATGAACAGAAAAAAACCTCAGTTAGAGGAGCCAGAGAAGGAGCAGGGGGTGGTATCCCCAATCTCAGAACTGCCTGAGTTCAGCTGACTGCCCTCCTCATTGCTGGAGTCGTCCTCCTCCTCCATCTCCTCCGGAGGAGGCAGAGACTGTGCGGCAGCGACAGCCCGAGGCGGGGCGGAAGGGCGGTAGTTCTTTTTAGGGAAGAGTTTTTGACGGACATTGCAGGTCAGGGGGCATATAAGGTGCACTTTCATTTTGTTGATGCCTAGATGGCCCTTCAGCTTCTTCACTGTCGTATCATTCTTATCAAGCTGCTTGTGGTGCCATTTCACACGTCTAATAAGATTCTTATTGCCCTTTTTCAGGTTCACCTCGCGACTGCTAGAAGGGTGCATGGTAAAGAGAAGTTTAGGTTATGAAGAGAATTCAGAAGAAGATTCTACCCTCAATTGCTGATTAAAGATAAGGTGTGTAAACATGGGGCTAGATGGCTAGCGGGGTGAGATTAACGTGTTTGGACATGATTTCGGAGAATTGATTGGGGAGAGAGTGGAGTGCACTGCCTTGTAGTTTAAGGACAACATGAACAACCTCTACACCCCATTTCTTAGAAATTGTTCTGTTTATCCTCAAAAAAAAAGTATGGGCAGATGAGACAAAAGCAATATTTGGAGCAGCAGGCTTGGTTATGCTATGTCATTTTTTTTGAAAAGTTTAACATTGGCATTCGAAAATCGGAGAAAACAATAGCGTATAATATTTTTATTTAAATTTTGGGAGTTTTAGTAGTTATTGTAGCAAAAGATTTTTAAAGTCCAAGCCAGTCGGGGAGGTGGTAGGGATCCTGTAGCGGGACATGCCAATGAATCTGTCATAGGTGTGAGCAAAGATAAGGAAGGTTTCCATCCCTCTGTCAAGCACCTGACAACATGCTGCATAGAATTAGAAAGCTTTGCTCATGGCTAGTGTAGACATTTTCCTGGCTCTTGTCCTGGTGCTGGTCTTCTAGCCATGCCCGATTGTGCCTCCAATCATTTGGCGACATCCAGTACTGTCAAAGAAAACTATGAGAGAACAACACCTAAATCTGGTAGTCATAAGTAGCTGGCTGAGGATCGATTTCTGCTTCCCTGCCCATGGGCAGGCAACGACGGCTGAAGAGTAAGGCATATGGATGGTCTGAATGTCTTGACAGTCCTCGGATACCATCCTTCATCCATTCATCTCAATTGAATCAAAGGTATATGTAAAAGTGTCCAGGTGCCATTAGCTGTGCAGTTGACATTGAGGTTGAGATTATTTTTGGGTGAACCGAGATCACTGACCAGCTTGCAGTAGTAGCACACTGAGCATAAATAGTTTATTATGTAGAAAGATATGCTGTATGTACAAGGTAGACAATGACATGCATCAATCCGTTCGCGTGGCTTCTGGGTTTTTGGGGGTTTTTGGTGGTTTTACAATGAAATCAGTTGAATTTTGGCATGTACGTCTCTAATGGTGATATATTGAAGTTGATAATAGAATTTTTCGACACATTTATTATTTCTTGATTTATAGTCAAAAACCTAAAATCTTGATGTTTCAAAAATTCGAACATCCATAAATTACTGGTTTTTCAATAAAGTCAGCTTAGATTTGGCAGATACGTTTGCTGCGGCAGTATCTTAAAGCAGTTAAAAGGAATTGCTTAGCTTATTATCTGGAACAAAGGCCGCGCATCTTGGCAACAGCCGAGAATACCTTGTTAGATGGACCAATATCAATAATGTGAATCTGTTAGAATTTTGACTCAAAATGAATTTCAATTGTATCAAAATAAATTTCGATTGAGTTATATATAGTAAGTATATAATAAGTAAGATAAGTAAATGTTCCAGGTGGTGCCGAGGCACCCCCCAAAATGGCATCACCCGTATTATATAAGATATGCGGACAGACGGACGCAAAAATGGGGTAACTGCTTAAGCTGGCCTTGGCCGCCCGCCGCTTCGGGCAGGGCGCCAGAGCTCCTCCGGCCTCCGGGCACGACCAAAAAATTTCATTTTATTCCACCAAAAAATGGCCAAATTTTGACTATTTTCATAAAACTAGCGTCGATGGCCCAAAAAATGAAAACGACTAGGAACGAGTGGTACCATTCGAAGTAGAAATGTCCAATACACAACCCCATGTAGTTAGTTTGATAATTTTTCAACAAAAATTTTGAGAAATCAGGCGGAATATTCTGGTGGTATGAAAATATGGGAAAAAATATGGAAAATGACTGAAAAGGTATGGAGAATGAGGTATGTGTATGGAATCGATGAGGTGCCCATCTGGACACAAAAAGAGCAACACAAGAGCACACAAAAGATTATTCCAATCTGAAAACGAAAAAAATACTCAAGAAACAAAACTAAAACTACCTTTATCGTTCGCCTATTTTTATTGATATCACGTCTAATTCATTTAATGGGATTTTTGCGAAATATTTTGACATCGTCTATCTACACAAATGTAATGCAACTAAAGCAACTTGAAGTGCAAAGATTGTACAAGTACAATATTTAACCAACATGACCTATGCTAAGAAGAAAATATATTTAGCACAGTATTACGTTCGCCTACGTGGACATCAAGCATTGAAAGGGGCAATGCTGAGTGTACGGACACGAGATGCCTGGGTTGGGGCTGGAGCCTCCAGCTTCCCCGTCAACAGCTCAGCCAATCCCTTCTTCACCTCCTGCACCTCTCCTCCCATCATTTCCAACCTTCGCCAAGAGGACACCAGCCTCGTTGTAGACGATGTAGACAAAGCCGTTGACGGAGCTGTTCAGGATGAGGCAGAATGTGATCAGCGCAAACGCTTTTGGATCTGCAGCGAAAGGGCTGCGGCTGGTAAGAAAGGAGGAGCTGGTAATAAAAGAGGAGACTGAAGTCGGGGATGAGAGGGAAGAGGCGGAAAATGATGGTGCAGGCGATGAAGAAGGCAGAGATGAGCATGAACTGGATGGAAAAGCGTAGCTGTTGGCGTTCCCGCTCCTTCTGAGCGCTAGCTGCCAAGCTATCTGCCACCTGCCAGCAAATAGCAAACATACATGTCCCGATTTAAAATGGAACCCCCACCCCCGGAGTTGCCTTCAAAAACCCAAGTTGAGCAATTAACTTGCGACAGCAAGAAAAACTTTTAATTTTCACCTACAAAACAAGTACATTTCTTGTGAAACTTTCAAAAATTGGTTGGTTGGAAGGACTGGATGCCCCCGCAGGGGGGGGGGTTCCTACCAGTCAAGTTGGCTGGTTGGTCAGGTAGGTTCTGAACAAAGTTGGTTGGATGCTTGTGACCGGGGGGGGGGGGTCCCAGACAAAGGTAGGGGATTGGGACACGTATGATCACAAACAGTATATCAATGAAAAAACCCTACCTGGCGATTGCTGGCCCTAATCTGGCGTAGAATGGCTATTTAGCAGAAGACGATGATGAAAGTGGTGATGCTATTCCCTGGCCACTCCACCAGCCAGTCCGACCACAGACCCACCCCTGCCTCACCTGGCGATTGCTGGCCCTAATCTGGCGTAGAATGGCTATGTAGCAGAAGACGATGATGAAAGTGGTGATGCTATTCCCTGGCCACTCCACCAGCCAGTTCGACCACAGACCCACCCCTGCCTCACCTGGCGATTGCTGGCCCTAATCTGGCGTAGAATGGCTATTTAGCAGAAGACGATGATGAAAGTGATGATGCTATTCCCTGGCCACTCCACCAGCCAGTCCGACCACAGACCCACCCCTGCCTCACCTGGCGATTGCTGGCCCTAATCTGGCGTAGAATGGCTATGTAGCAGAAGACGATGATGAAAGTGGTGATGCTATTCTCTGGCCACTCCACCAGCCAGTTCGACCACAGACCCACCCCTGCCTCACCTGGCGATTGCTGGCCCTAATCTGGCGTAGAATGGCTATTTAGCAGAAGACGATGATGAAAGTGATGATGATATTCCCTGGCCACTCCACCAGCCAGTCCGACCACAGACCCACCCCTGCCTCACCTGGCGATTGCTGGCCCTAATCTGGCGTAGAATGGCTATGTAGCAGAAGACGATGATGAAAGTGGTGATGCTATTCCCTGGCCACTCCACCAGCCAGTTCGACCACAGACCCACCCCTGCCTCACCTGGCGATTGCTGGCCCTAATCTGGCGTAGAATGGCTATGTTGCAGAAGACGATGATGAAAGTGGTGATGCTATTCCCTGGCCACTCCACCAGCCAGTCCGACCACAGACCCACCCCTGCCTCACCTGGCGATTGCTGGCCCTAATCTGGCGTAGAACGGCTATGTAGCAGAAGACGATGATGAAAGTGGTGATGCTATTCCCTGGCCACTCCACCAGCCAGTTCGACCACAGACCCACCCCTGCCTCACCTGGCGATTGCTGGCCCTAATCTGGCATAGAATGGCTATGTAGCAGAAGACGATGATGAAAGTGGTGATGCTATTCCCTGGCCACTCCACCAGCCAGTTCGACCACAGACCCACCCCTGCCTCACCTGGCGATTGCTGGCCCTAATCTGGCGTAGAATGGCTATGTAGCAGAAGACGATGATGAAAGTGGTGATGCTATTCCCTGGCCACTCCACCAGCCAGTCCGACCACAGACCCACCCCTGCCTCACCTGGCGATTGCTGGCCCTAATCTGGCGTAAAATGGCTATTTAGCAGAAGACGATGATGAAAGTGGTGATGCTATTCCCTGGCCACTCCACCAGCCAGTTCGACCACAGACCCACCCCTGCCTCACCTGGCGATTGCTGGCCCTAATCTGGCGTAGAATGGCTATGTAGCAGAAGACGATAATGAAAGTGGTTATGCTGTTCCCTGGCCACTCCACCAGCCAGTCTGACCACAGACCCACTCCTGCCTCACCTGGCAGCCAGCCATTCGTGTATGCTTCCGGCATCACGACAAACCTCAATTGGCTTCATTTTTGAAATAAATTGGCTGTTATTTCCTCAGCTACTGAGAACATAAAAATATTGAAGTTCAGTGAAAAACGCTGAGAAAGACAATAGAGGGTGTAAGAAGCTGAGAAAGACGGTATAGTGGAACCGACAGCAGGGCAGCAGGTACTGACTGAGCAGCATGGTACAGACAGGCGCCATCCAAGCAGCCGCCATGATCCAGTTGACGCTTTTACCGGAGCTGAAGAACAGCCACCGCCCTGGCCAACAGGTCACCACATAACTGCAACACCAACTTTTAGCAAGCATTTTTTTCATGGTTGAAGTGCTACAGCATGAGAAGGTTATAAAATTTCAATGATCAAAAAGATCTGGACAAGATGAAACATAATCGTGATTTATTTTGAGACCATTGAAATTTGTTTTGAGTGAAAATTATAACAGATTCATTTCATTGGTATTATTATTGGTTCATCTAAAAACTCCACTGCTAAATTGTAAGCAGTCGACAATATATGGCAGAAAAACTGCCTCAGCAAAACTATATAATTTTTGCTAAAATGTTAATCTTTAACCATATAAATTATTTTTATGCCTCACGAAAAAAGCGAAAATTGAAACATTATTCACTTTAAAATCAAAAGTGATCGCATTGTAAATGACTGCTAAATTTAGCTTTACCTTAGCTCATTCCAATTTGATTTCAATGTGGTTTATTTTACATAAATTGCTGTTACATAAAATTAAGTAAAATTTAAATTTAATTATGGCTAAAAAATCAGAAAGATTTTATTTGATTAAATTTTTGTATTATATTAAATTGATGGCATTTAATTGTATTTTATATTCTGTTTTACTAAACCTACTTACCATACCATTTTCTACTGAATTTGTCCTTTTTGTGCAAAAATTGTCTCCTACTTATGAATGAGCAGTGGAGTTTTTAGATGGACCAATATCAATGAAATGAATCTGTTATAATTTTCGCTCAAATGAATATCAATTGTCTCAAAATAAATCACGAATGTGTTTTATCTTGTCTCGATCTTTCTGATGATTGAAAATTCATAAGCTTCTCATGCTGTGGCATTTTAACCGTGTCTTGATCTTGGCCATATGGAAGATACATTTACTTGCTACTTATACATGAGCAAGACTAACTAACGAGTTGCGACATTAACAGTGTTTCAAACAGTGATACTTTCAATAGGGAAAAAGCTATCGATTGGTATTTCTGTAAATTTTGAATTGAAAATTGAAAAGCTGAAACAATTTGCTAATTCTTCGATTTTTGAATTTTACTTTTGTTATAAAATGCCATCAAGTCAAAGTTTGAGATGTCTCTATTTTTCCATTTTTGCATAGTTTAGTAAATTATTAAAATACAGAGGCCTAAATCAAAATTTTAAGAATTTTGCCATCTGGAGCAGACAGTGGGCTTTCGATTGATGTTTGATGTATAAATATCTTACGTTTCAAACAAGCGCTCTTTCAATCAATTCGTTGACATGCAACCATGTAAAATTTCAATCGCCCATTCATATCTAGGGCGCTGTCGCGCCCTAGGACTTTCTCCACCAAAACTTGACTCAATTGGCAAACTGGCATCACCGAGCTCTTGAGCAGGGAATGAGTCTAGCCAGACTAGCAGAGTTCATCGGGACAGAAGGCATTGAGAAGAGAGGAAGAATGCACCGATTGAGAGCAATGAAGCTGAGCAGGAACCAGGCGACGTGCCAGTTGTAGAGGAACAGGATGCCGGGCAGGCGGTAGACACTCGCTGGGACCAGGATGTCCTGCGCTGCACCTGCCAGACCTAAAACTTCCCTTCCTCTTTCCCAGCCCCCTCTTCCCCACTCTTAATACACTGCCTCAACCTATGCCAGCGATGTTGCAGAGCTGGAATGAGTCGCAGAGGAGGAGGCAGAATATGGCCCTGTAGATGGTCTTCTCTGGGTGGCGCACAAGTCCGCTCCGCACTAGCGCCGTAACTGCAAGAACTGGCCTTTTTCTTTGCATTACTTTTGCTCTCTGCATTTGTGAGCTGCGAGTAGAAGTTGTCTAAAGCTTTGCAGAGGTGGTTAGGATGAAGTTGCAAAGGAGAAGGCTGAAAAGTAACCGATGAGTAAGTTGACGAAGAGACCGGGCATGCTAGTCAGAGTTATGGCTGAGCCTAGCATGACGCCGCCGACGCTGATTTGACCCACAGGAATGCTCGCATTGCTAGCCATGATCACTGCTCTGGTTAGGGCGTTTTCCTAGGATTTGGAGTGCTAGATGAAAGGGTGTAAAAAGGGCTTTTGGAACGGCTCATATGGAGGCTTTGTCCAAAATGACTAAGGCAAAATTGCACTGTAATAAGGACTGCTAAAATTGTTGGTTGTGCGACTTTTGTCTTCTTACAGTTTACGTAAAATTGCAATTGTGCTCTGACTTCGCTTAGTCATGGTTGCTGGGAAATTAGTGCCTTGTATTCTGATGAACTTCTTTGTTGGTTATTAAGGTCAGCAACTTTGACAACCTAAGGCCGCCGACCTACTATTGTCTACTTACTTCCTTTCTAAATTAGCAGATTGGCCATCTTGAACAAAAGGGTAAAATCATGGTAAAATTTGGAATAAAAATGCAACAACGCATAGTTTTTAGTTTAAAATAGTGCTCTAAAAATTACAAAAAATACCTTGAATTAATTTCTTGAGTGGAAAAAGTAAGCAATGATCGGCGTTTTTGAAGAGAAGAGAAAGGTGAAAGAAAAGATGTTAGTTAAACCTGGATGTCCTTTAACTACAGGTCCACCTTCTACATCAACGGGGACTTCTAGAAGATGGCTGGCAAGTTTTTGAACCAAATTCATGTCATCTAGCGCTTTTTGCCTGAGATTGCAGAAATCACGCAAAATGGAACAACAATAGAAAGCCATTTTTTGAGGCAAAGCAAGAACATTTTTTTATTTCTTTTGTGTCATTACGAAAGTTTTCGGTAGGAATATTATTGAACAAACAGTGATCAAATGATGTGTTCTAAAAGGGAAAACATACATAGAGCGCTAGAGGCCAGCAGCAATGATTCATTGAAAACTCCAGAGAAAAGAGGAAGCTGGCCAAAGCGAGGGCAGTGGAGAAGGCTATGAAAGCTGGACGAACTTGATGGAAGAACAGCTGTTCAGGATTCGGCATCAAATCTGGACACCACCGTAACCTGTAGCCTATTGATTCAGTGAAATTATTGCCAGGCATATTATGATTTTAGCTTCTTAGTCAAGCTTTGTTCAGTCGAGATAAAAAAGGGATAGTTTCGCAGAAGAGTGCCAGCTGATTTAGCAATGAAGAGGCAGTAGCGTACCACGTGAGTGGGTTAGGCAGGACTCCCAAGCGCTTCGCTTCCCTGCTGGCCACCTCAGTCAATCCCATGCGAGTTTGATAGAACAGACCCTGCAACATCGACAACGATTTCTCTCCCACCATCGTCCAGACAGCAGGTAGAGTGGACCTTTAAGCGATGATTGTAGACGAGGTAGCGGAGGTGAGAGATGCTGTTCTCATAGAAGAGCTCCAGTTGGCAGTTGCGCTGCCAAGCTTTGAGGCCAGGCTGCTCATCGATGCGCAGTAGTTGGCCATGCTTCAGATCCTCCGGCCTCCGCCACAACCGCTGCAGTTGCTGGTTGCTGAGCAGACGAGCGCGATCGCCGTACATCCGCAAGTAGATGGGAGAACCGACAAGGACCTACAGATATCCCTTCTGCCTTCGCTCATTTCGAACACCATGTTTGTTGGCAGGTTCCCGATACAGGGAGTAGAAGAAACCGTAAAGCGAGTGTTGCGCAGAGTGTCCCCCGGGATTTGAAACGGCGGAATGGCCTCTATTGGGCGCGTGAAGAGAGTGGTGAGATAGCCGCCGCCGAACCAGTCCAGCACCACGCGCACTACCAGGGCATACATCAGCTCCACCACACTCCATCCACCCCGCCTGCCCAGCCTACGAACTCCGCCGAAGGCCAGCAGGAAGGCCAAGCAGCGTTGCATGAATGGCGGCAGCAACGTCTTCAGCGACAGCGACGCCAACTTCACTGGCGGCTTCCTGGTAATACCCTTCGCTAGGTTTCAGTTGGCTTGGATTGGAAGTAGGAAACGTTGACAATATTAAGAGAGGGAAAATATACTTTACTGTTGGGAGTGAATGGAAGAAGCTATGATATTGGGGGTCTTTGTTTTTGAAAAATATATAAATTTTCCTTGCCGGTTTAGTTATATTTTTGCGAAAACAATAACAATCAAGTACTATAGACAAATAGCATAGTCTTTGATGGTTGGAGGTGAGGCAAAAACAATACCGGTAGAGGAAAAGCTCTCCGATGGGATAAAGAGGAGGCGAGTAGCTGACAAGCTGGTAGCGCTGCCAACTGAGCACGAAGCCTGGCCGGGACACCTCGGCTAACCCACGAGCCACTAGGCCCACTGCACTGCTGTCATTTTCCCAATGCTCCAACAACTGGCAAACACGAATCCCTTCTAATACGAAATCTGGGCAAACCTCAATAAAATAATGCAGACATTGGTATTAGAGAAGCCGATGGCTTTGACGGGATGCAGATTGAGGCTTTCCTGGCTGGCAGGAGGCTTCAGCAAAGCTTGTAGGACAAAGCGAGTGAGCAGGAGAAATGGATGTTGTCGTCGACAGGCGCTCAGATCGTAGGAAACGGGCTTCTGACATGGCTCCGCACCTGCCCGAACAACCCAGGCCACTCGCATATCTTTCAAGACCAAGCAAAGATAAGCTGTTCTGTGCTTTAGAAACTGGCTAGTCCACTTCTCAATCAATTGACAAAGAGAGGCTAGATTTCGATTGAAGTTTTTGAGCGGGAACTTTGGCTAAAAAACGGCCAAAGGCTGGCATTCATTCGTAATTGGAAATCTGATCGTCATAGCCTTCTTATTTTTGTTTCATCTAGATGTGTCTGGCGCAATATTTATCACATTGTATGCATTTTGAGCCCATTAAGAAGGTAAAAGTAAATAAAAAAACAAAAAAAAAGAATCTTAAATATACCTTTTGCCTGCCACGAGTTTTTGCTTGCAGATGTACTTTTTAAGAATGTCTATGAAAGAGACAATTGCAATTCTCCAACATTTGTTTGAAAACTCCAAAAAATTGTTTTTTTCACTTCTTTTAGTATTTTGGGCCTTTTTCTCAACTTAATATTGGAAAACGCTGTAGGTGCATTTTTGGTGAAATCCAACTTTTGGTTATATCACGCTTAGCTTTGAAAAACCAGTCAGTGATTGAGTGTTCTGCTATTGAACAATAGTTATATATTCAAATATCCTTCCACCCCTTAAGGCGATTATTACCACACATCCCCATGCCTTTTTCGGTTTAGACTGGGTTGAAATGACAAGCATCATGGCAATTGCCCATTCTTCGCATGCGAAGCCTTAGGGCTGGACACAAACATGACCATTTATTTTGCTATGAGCAGTTTTCGCTAGCAACGCAACTGCCGCGATGCGTAGGCAGGGGTCGAAACGAGTGCGTGAATGTTGATACTCCTTTAACGCCCCACTCGCGCCAGCCCAATCCAATCTTGACGTCAGCAGAATGAGGCTAGCAAAGATGCAGCGGTTTGAACAGGTGCTTATCATTGCCCAGTTTCCATTGCAAGAAAGCAGCGTTCAACTTCTCACACCCCAAATATGCTTGCATTCATTTTTGCCCTCTGCCTCCCAATCTTGACCGCTTCTGTTCAATGCAATCAGCAGGTTCCTTGCCATTTTCCCATCCTCCTAGAAATATTGATCCCAAGTTCCACTATAATAACCTCAACTAAAGCCACCTATTACTGCTCCGCCATCCATACAGATTGGAATGGATGAAATATTTGAGCAAGGCCAATGCTCGGATGCCAGCTGCTCTGCGCCAAGCAAGGCACTGGGCTGCGGTCCTTGCCTCAGCAGCAAGGGCGCCCCCATCCAAGTGCTCAGTCTCAGCGCACGGCAGGACGGACGGGACATCGATGGTGTGGGCATTGACCTGAAAAAGGTCCAGCCTCAATCTGCGATGGGTGTCGAAAACGCATAACTTTTTTTAAAGTTGCGCATAACCGGTCTGATTGTGTTCTACTTGGCGTATGAAGTGAGAATCTGGCGGTTATGCGCAGTTAAGCGCGGCATTTTGGGCCGCTGCAGTGATTTTTCTGTTTTTGCACTCTAGAAGGTCTAAAAAAGCCTGGAAGCCAAAAAAGCTGCGCTTAACCGCGCTGAACCGCTGTATTCTGGTGTAGAATTACAAGATAAATCAGAATCCGTTGGTTCAGCGCAGTTAAGCGCACCTTTTTGGGCTGCGACAACAATTTTTTTAGTTTTTAGCGGTTATTGGAGCATTTAGACCCTTTTAACTTTGCTAGATGCAAAAAAAGCTGCGCTTAACCGCGCTGAACCGCTGTATTCTGCACTGCATCGGCGGTGAAGAGGATGGCGGCGAAGGGCATGAGGATGATCTCCTGCACAAAGCCGGAGATCTGAGAAGGTCGCCGACCGTCGTCCTCTTCTGCTTCCAGCTGCTCTTGCCAAAGCTTGAGCTCCATGATGGGATTTGTGTGCAGGCGTCCTTCTCGGCGAAGTTCATGCAGCATCTCAATTTCTTTTCATTAAAAATTGGGTATGAGTGTGAAAAACAGAGGCCACGTGATGAACTGCTCCTACTGTGGGCGCGCTGCTCAGGTTCTTCGTTACCAAAGCACCAGCTTCGACAGCTGCAGATGATTGTGTACGGGCAAACTCCTTTCAATTTTTCTCCCTTATCACATAATTTATGTTCATTTTGATGCTAACCGTGACAGTCTGGTTAGAGCCCTTGAGGGAGGCCTTGAATGCCTCTCTCTTGGCTCCGGTCAGATACTTCCGGGTAAAGCTGGACTCTTTCCCATGAACCAGCTCGAAATTGCCTTCTTCGTTCGGAATCATGTCCCATTTCACCAACTGGTCCTATGTAATGCCTTTATTTAGCGCTCAAGAAATGCTCATTTGGACTGTACCTCCACTCCAGGAAAGGCTTTCAGTTCAATGCAGTAGGAGATCGGACAGCTTTTGCCGTCAATTCCTTCTCGATCACACTTGAGATAAAACCAGGCAACTCGACCAGCTCCCGTATATTTGAGCGACCTACGCTTCAGATTTTAGCTGGATTTTGCAAGAAGAAAGATACAAACCGGATGCCTAGGCTGAGGGAGCGCTTGGAGAATGTGCAGAAGGGGTTGGCCTCCTCAGCCTTGGAGACCAAAACATCGCGCCAGCCAGGTCCACCCGTGCGCAGGCCCATGCGTGTCTGCTTATTGCCCTTACACTCAACGCTGCTAGCATCTGAAAATCACTACCAATCAGCATTAGCTAATCTAAATCAGCTGCTCACTAACAAATGTGCTCCCACTCGTCCCGGCTGATAGAGAAGTGAAGAATGCGCTTTTCGGCGACAGGAGGCTGTTCATCTTCGCTGCCAGCGCAGCTCTGTTCGAAGTCATCATCCTCCGCACTCCTGCGTCCTAGCTCATCCACCAACGAGTCCTGTCCAGTGTCTGACATCTTTTCGGCTGCAAAAAACAAACGGCACAGCGCTAAGGTGTTACAAAGTGTTGCGAGTGTAGTTTACCGTAACCAGGAGGCAGTAAGAAACGGCCCAGGCCACTTTTTTGCGCGTATTCAATCAATGGTGTGAGTCACAGGTTTGCCCCTTCATAGAAAACTGCGAAAACTATCGCAGCAGACTTCACATAGTCTTATACGTTGCAGTGCATCTCCAAAATCAATTTTGTTCTCTATTTCGATGAAAAGCTGCGCTTAACCGCGCTGAACCGCTGTATTCTTGATCTATTGGCCAAGCAGAAGCTAATTCAAGCGGTTGTGCGCAGCGTTTGAAAAAGTTCTGCGTTTTCGATATACGCCTCAATCTGCCATGCCTTCATTCTTTATCCGATGCTGAGACAGCCTACGGAGCTGACGCTGGAACTGGCCAACAACTGGAATAAGCCCATCAGCTTTAGCGTCGGCCTAGATATCTCCTACTGCGGCACCTCCTACTTCTTCATCCACGCTTGTCCTTTCTGCTCTATTCTATGGCAGTGGCAGAGAAATGGTTGATGACTGCAGTCAAATGCAAGTGGTACGGGTTCGGAACATTCGGGTTTACGGATGACCTGAACCCCTGCGTGAAGAACGCCGTTACCCTTCCTAGCTGCAATTTCATGGGGAATCACCAGCCCTTCACCAACACCACCATGAAGGTGGGCCTTCCATGGCAATCTGCGATTTGACGGAAAGTAGCTTGGCAGATGACCGTGGACTTCAGTCAGGGCGATGTCTTTCTCACTCGCCTTCTGCCCACTATGGAAAGGGACATTGGAGAGGCAAGAACTTGCGTTCTAGGAGTGACACAACGTAGGGAAGATATAGTATTTGCAGAGAGCGGGGAGTCTCTTTTTCAATCTTCATTTTGGGCAGGAAACTCTGGCCTGTTTCCAGATGTTTACATATTTCAAACGCACATGATCCGCTCAAATTTATTAAAGGCCTTAGATTTATTCTTGGTTTCCGGCAAGTTATCCAAGTGAACAAATTTGACAGACATCTGCAGGGTTTTTAGCAGAAGCATCTACTGATCGATAATGGAGTTCTAAAGTAGGATGGGGATGTGCGTATGATGAGTGATGGTAGGTGTAGATGTAGGGCCCTATTCCTACCAGCCATAAGTAAAGGCTTCCACCTCCTCCTCCTCCATGGCGGCGGCCATGACAGCCAGCATTGCCTGCAAGACAGTGCCATAGAGCAATTGCAAAGGCTGAGAAGGCAGAGACGAGCCAGAGCCAGGAGAGTAGAGAGGCAGAGCTGGAGCGCTTCCATGATTTGCAGTGAAGGGAACTGGCAGAATCTTCTAGCTGAGCAAGAGTGGCACTACGGAGACTCAACTGATGTCTTATATATGGTAGAGTCAGTGGTGGTACAGAGTGAATATCCGGGCTCTTGACAGCGAGCAGCGCAACAGGCCTCCGATTGATGAATGGGCAAGGCGAGCAGAAAGGTATGCGGGCGTTTTCTTCTTCCCCGTAATTATCCCAGCCCAACTGGCTTCCGATTGACGGATGGGCATGGCATGCAAAAAGGTATGCGGCTGTTTCCGTCTTCCCCGTAACAGGTGCGTAAAAACTATGTTCAACAGCCTCTTATTTCCTACTCGTCATTTCTTAATAATTGTGCCACCGAAGCATATGGGGCTTTCGATAGCAAAGCGCTGATTCAGAATAGAAGTGCATTTTTTTAAGGCCAAAGACTGCAGTTGACTAAAAAGAATTGAGAGCCGTTTTAGGCTGGAATTCTGATTCCGAAAAAAATGATTTGAGTTCACCGTACTTCATGCCAAACATCACAGCTTAACTCATGAATTGGAACTATAGCAGTTTCAAAGTAGAAAAAGTACAGCGAAAATTCAAAACATCAAAGATATATTTAGTGAAATTGCACTATAAGCCTTTATAATTTTAAACTAGTATGTCTTCAAAACTGGTCAAATTTGGGAGCAACATTGCAACATTTCTCTGACAAATCAAAAACTTTTTTCAATCCTAATCCCAGAAAGATTCTCACGGAATGGAATTTGGGAACAGAAAGTTGCCAGCCTCCACTACTTAGCTTCCATGAGAAAAGAAAAAGGATGACTGCGAGCGGCTAGTCATTTATTTGCTTTCCTCCGAGAGTAAGACATGGGACATGTCCACGGCTGAAAAAAGGGAAGCGTTATCAAGCGACAGGTTATCAAGCGATGCGGTGGCCGACAACTTTCGTCCTGGCTTTGCTGCTACAGCCAATGCTGTCCTATGTGCGATGGAGGATGGTACAATTGAGCTCGTGCAGAAAGGCGTGAGGTGCAGATGGAGCTGGTGACCAAGGAGGAGGTTTTTCTGCCACCCCAACTGCGCCCAGTGGAAAAGACCCGTCAATACTTCCACAATTTCCAAGGCATTCGCCTGGCCAAACGCCGCGGCCTCGTCTACAATCCTCGCCTTCCATCAGGGTTCCAGCGTCTTTGCTACTTTTAAGCCATGCTTTTGATTGCGATGCAATTTGGTTGCATTCTGTTCCCTTGAGGTTGTGACGCTTTTTCCAGGCCAACTATTTCAAAAAATTCTTTAGCCAGGATATATTGATGTGGGTGAAAGAAATAATGAAATGAGGATTGCTATTTATTGAAGCAGAGAATGGTCGAGGATGCAGCCTGCGGAAATTTGGTTCCCGCTTTTGAGCGGTCGAAGAGGGAAGTCGCATCTTCACTCATTTGCCCGGTTTTCGCCTCTCTGACGCTGGCGCTGTTTTCCAGACGCATGCAATTCGCTGACTTTCTTGAATGACAGCTTCCACCGATACCCTTTTACCAGCCCATTTTTGCCAGTTCTCTGTGGCCATATTGCAGTTTAGTCGACAAAACAAGAAGCAACATGTCATAAATCGAATGCACCAAAAGAAAATCCATTAAATAAGCGTGTGCAACAAAATTTAGCAGAACAATTCCTATTTTTCATCATACTTTCGAGCGCCAACTAAATTTAAGCTCAAATGGATTTGTTCAAAAAAATAGAAGTCGATTTTGGAAGTGCAGTAGGCCCGTAGGATAAAGGTGCAAGAAGCGGACGGTTGCAGGGGACTTCAAGAGCAGAGAAGGAAAAGCGAAGGGAGGCAGAGGAATAGAGCCGGAGTAGCAAAGCCTGCCGCGCTGACTGGAACCACAGAGCCTAGCGCTGGCTTCGCCTTTGCCAGGCCCTGTCGATGTCCCTCCGTCTACAAACCCAACATCATCATACCCTTGCATTCACGGAGTGATTAGCACGGATTATAGATCTTGAAGCATGCTCTAAAGGCGAAGTAAAACTGACTGGAGGAGTGAAGGAAGAAGGTCGCTTGGTAGAGGGTGTCGGGGGTGTTGGTCTTCTGCTGGACGGAGTGTGGTAGACGGGGGGCGGTGGCGGCGGGTAGGGCGTGGAGGGGTATCTGGGGAGGGGAGTGGTTGGCGGCGGGGTAGGCCTGGGCGTGGTGGTGGGCGGTGGAGTGGGTAGGACGGGGGAGACGGCGGGGGGCTGAAGGTAAGAGTGGCCGGTGGGCAGCGTTGTGGGCGGCGAAGTGGCGCCCTGAGATGCCAGCTTTTGCTCTGCTAGGCTTGCCTAGAAGGTGAATGAAAAGGGGTTTAGTGGTTCATTAGGTTAGATAGGAGAGATACGTGGTTGCAGAGAGAGCCTTTGCAGGCGCAGTACTCCACATAGCCGTCCCATGCAGAGCTGCAGCCGTCCAGCACCACGCTGCTGCCCGGGTAGTGCTCCAGATGCTGTGCCTCTGTGATGCAGCGCTTCTCAAGGGCTACCTCTTCTGTAAAAAGGGCAGATACTGGTAGCTTGAATGAATGATCAATGAATGGGAAGCACCGTTCTCTAGGCGAGTGAGTCGGGTGAGGCAGAGGATGTCCTCCCGGGGCCCCGGGTACTGCAGGCTGCAGTCGTAGGCGAAGCTCTGCTCACAATCGGTCGCATTGCGCAGCCCCGTCTCCCCGCACACCCAGCACTGTTCCCCTCTCCCCAGTCATCGAAATATCTGGGCAGAGGAAGGCTGGGTAAACCTGAGTAGGTGCTGGCGGGGGTTGTGGTACTGGCGGTACGTCAAAGTGTCCGTGGGCAGGGTAGGCGGGCGCGGTGGGAGCATGCGGCGAAGGGGCAGGCGGCATCAGCTGTTCAGCTTCTGGCGGCGGCGTGGCTGGTTGGCCTAGCAGAGTTTCCGGCTCCGTCCTCTTCATCTGGCCTAACGTGAACATTTCTTTTTAGCTGAAAGACTGCTGGTGCACGACTAGACACCCATGACAGAGTCGTGGTTGCAGTTGTGCTCTGTGCAGACGCAGTAGTGCACGCGGCCGCCCCAGACACTGGCGCAGCCATCCTTCACCGCCTCCTCCCCATATTCCACCTCAACGAACTCTTATTAACTCAGGCTTGGGTTGCAGGGAAAGAAAAGTGTCAACCTGGAGGGCATAGTCGGAGACGCAGAGCTTCTCGACGACGTGAGCGCCGGAGGATAGGTGTGAGTCGCGGCTGAAGCAGTAGGTGGGCGTCCCGGGCGGGTACTGCAGACTACAGTCCATGGGCCGTTGCTCGTTGCACCCGCGTCCCTTGCCCGCCTCTCCGTCCGCCGACTCCTCCCGGCACACCTGACACACCAGGCCGCCCACCGAGCCTACAACCAGCCTCACCTCCCACCAGAGCCTTAGAGGATAAACTGGAAGAGACCAGCAGTAGGCTGGGCAGCGAAGAAGGCGGGTAGCTGGTCGGATGAAGGTGGGAGGTTGACGGCCGTTGGAGTGGGACTGGGCAGGGGTGCCTGAGAAAGAGTTGGTGGGGGCCTGGGGGTGTCGTCTTTGCCCAATGGGACCCATGCTTCCTTCAAATTGGCACCTTTCTCATCCTTCCACCCATCTCTCAGCTCTCACATCATAGCCTTTGAAGAGCTGGTCAATAGGCACCGGGGGCTGAGGCTGGAAGCGGAGCTCAGGGCCCAGCTGAAGAGGAGGTTGGAGGGAGTTGGGTGGTGGAGGAAGGTGAAGGGAGTTGGGGGCTGGAGCAAGGTCCGCAGCCTGAGTCCAAGCTCCGATGGGGCGGCGAGGGTAGGGGTCGGGGGTGGGGGCAGGGGCGGGGGCGACGACGCTGAACAAGCTGGAGGGGGACTGGTCGTAGAACTGGTCGAAGGGGAGCCGGCCAGGACTGGCCTCCTCTTCGGGGCTGGAGTCGGAGAGCAGGGCCTCCTCCCACTCTGCCACCGCCTTCAGTCCACCCATCGCGTCTAGGTCGGCAAGCTTGAGCTACAGGCACCTGCTGGATGTCGGCTGGTGATGGTGGGCTGCGGGGGGTGGGGAAGGCGATGCCGGCTGGCGGTGGTTGCAGAAGCTTTTCGCCCAGTTCTTCAACAGGCATGGGTTGAAAAGGAGCATTGAATGAAAATGAGGCAACCGTCATGCTTTCCAGATATTTGAGCACCGATGCTTGGCAGATTGCAGAAATCCTCGTCACACACGCAGTAAGCAACCTTTGATCAAAAGGGGCTTTCTAGTGCTGATCAATAAGTAAAAGGAACCTCGAAGCCGGCGCCATCACCCAAGCGATCACACCTCAAATATCGTAAATTCATATGAATGTGGGAATAATTAAAGTAAAATAAATGAATGAAATTCTTCTGCTGCTTGAGTAAAAAAGGGAACCCAGACAACATTCCGCCAGGAAAGTCAAGCAGGTGCTGCTGGCGTGGAATGCACTCCTTTTCCACAGTCAAACTGCCTAAAATTATTCAGCTCAACGCAGCGAAATGACGCTGCTTCCCTCAGATGAACCGTTAATAGAATGTCGGAACTGAGAAGTTCGACAGAGTTGACCTTGGGAGGAGCCTTCGCAAACGATCTGCAATGATCCATCAGTGTTGCAGTGATGGGGAGGAGCAAATGAAGGTGTACTTGTCGCTGATCACTGCACTCCTGCTCCGGCCGCAGACCCTGCTCTCGACAGAAGTAGCAGATGAGAGCGGTAGCTGCAGCAGAACTTTAGTGCGGCATCCATAGGATGAATTAATAGGCATACTCAGCGGCAGGCCCCAGAAGCTGAGCAGGAGCTTAGCCGGACTCATCTTTGGCTAGGCTAGCAGAGGCTAACAGGGAGTGCCGATGTTGTGGGAGTTGTAGAGGTGCAAGTGTGGCGTGGTCAGGGGGGTATGGGTGGGTGGGGCGGCGGTGCCGAGGCGTTTTTCCCCAATTATCTCTCCCTCTCATGCACACCCATCCGCTGGCACACCAGCCATAACCCAATTCCTCCAGCCCCCAGGCCTCTTTTTCCCCACCCGTCGAGGGGGGACTAGGGTGGGAAGGGGGGGACGAGGGGGGTGTCCATGGCCAGGCTGGCCCTACTGCCCGAGTGGTATATATATCAGGGGGAGGCATATTGGCGGGGCTGAGTTAGGAGGTAGGGGCGGAAGTCAGAGGGATGGAGGGGGTGTAGAGGAGGGTCTGAGGGGGTGTTTTGCGTCGGATGGGCAAAGTCGAACCGCCCCTTTCTCTGTCCCCACTGACCCGGGCTGGGTAGGAGGAGGAGGGGGAGGTGTAGAGGAGAGGTAGGGCAGGGAAGAGGGATTTGGAAGATTCCGAGCTCGTGGCCTCCTTTTCCCAAACACTCCCCAGACTCCGAATCATCATGACACCAGAAAGCCGCTTGCGGTTAATCCCCTCTTGCCTCATTCCTTTACATCGCCAATTTCTCTGAATTATCTCTGAAATGAATTCTCTGAATTCCCAAATTCGATCATCAGTCGATCTTTCAGAGGAATATAAGTATTATCTATCAATTCATAAATCATTTATTTATTTTCAATGAGTGCTTGAAAAAAGCATTTTTCACTCCTCATTAATCTTTTCAGTGTAAATTTTTTTCGTAAAACATTTTTTTGAATCATGTAAAATTGGTGCCAACCTAAGCAAAATCATTTGTTCACAAAGGCTAGAGTTGCAGGTTTTGCTTCTTCGTAAGGGAATAGTAGACGCCGCGCTTCTGCTGGAGCTCCGCATGGCTGCCTGCACACCTCTTAGCTAGCACCCCAACTCTTCACCAATTCGAAGACATCCAAAACCTTGCTCCACAACCGCTCCGTCGCGGACCACGGCAATGGTGTCCGCGGACTGGACGGTGGATAGGCGATGGGCAATGATGATGCACGTCCGCCCCTCTCGCGCCCTGTCCAGCGCCTCTTGCACTATCTGCCGTTCAAGAAGGGAGTCAGCAGGAGCTGTCTAGGGGTTAGGAGGAGGGCACTTTCTCAGACTCCGTGTCCAGGGCTGAGGTGGCCTCGTCCAGGAGGAGGATGCGCGGCTGGCGAACCAAAGCTCGAGCAATTGCCACCCGCTGCTTCTGTCCACCCGACAGCTGGGTTCCCTTTTCGCCCACCCGTGTTGCATAGCCCTGCAATGGCTCCTCTTTCATGTCTCAAAGATGCTGTATTCGGTTTGAAACCAGTGGAAGATCGGAGATGAAGGCATGAATGTTGGCTTTCTGCGCAGCTTCGATGATCTGAAAGTGGAGGGTTAGAATAGGTGGTGGAGGGAGGGGAAGGGGCGGGGCCTGGTTCTTGCTGACGTCCTTGAGGCCGTAGGCGATGTTGTCGGCGATGGAGCAGTCGAAGAGGACCGGCTCCTGACTCACCAGGGAGAGATTGCTTCGCAGGTGCCCGATGTTCACCGTCCGAATGTCGTACTCATCCACGCTCTGCAACCCAAATCCTCACAGCTGGCTTAGAGGCACAAGGTAAGGAACAATGGAGCCATCAAGGGGGTCGTAGAATCGCTCTAGTAAACTGACCACTGTGGACTTTCCGCACCCGCTCGCCCCCACCAGCGCCAACGTCTTGTTCTCCTCCAGCTTTAGGCTCAGCCCGCGCAAAACCTGCAATTAACTTCTCCTGCATCCGAGCCTTGCCAGAAAATGTGAAAAATTTGCAGTGGGAAAGCAACCGGAGCTTTGGGACGAGAGGGATAGGCAAAGTGCAGGTTGTCGATGGCCAGGGCTCCAGTGAGTTGGGGACGGATGCCGTGTTTAGAGTAGCTGTCGATGCGCGGCTCTTCCTTGATCATGCCAAATATGAGCGCCGAAGAAAGCTTGGCCTGATAAATAGGCAGACTTGAGTTTTTGCGGATAGCCAAAGATACTTGCACTACCTTCATGAACTCAGGGAAATAGGCGGTAGCCCAGCCGATGGTCATGCCGCTGAAGGTGATGGAGAAAAAGACCCTCACAAATCAACTCTATGCGTCTATGAAGGCAAAGACAGGACTGGCAAACTTGTAGACGTTGAGGGGCTCAATGAGCCCGTCTTCGATGAGGTAGGCCGCGAATCGGAAACAGGCTGCGTAGAAGAAGAAAATGATCGACTGGGCAAAAGCAAAACTTATCGCCTGCAACAAATAAGTATAAAACCCTCAGGTCTTTTCAATGAAGCCTGTGACAGTGAAAGTAAACCTGAACGTGAGCCTGCTTGAGGGCATTGGCGTGCGGGGCTCGGAGGTAGTCGATGAACCTAGAATGGAAGCTGTCCTCCCGCGTCAGACTCTGCACCGTGCGCGGATTCTCTATCGCCTCAGCGGCTATCTGAAAACCCATTTCTCAGCCCCTCTTCAGCAGTTTAAAATTGCCTGGCCCAGCCTTGCCAGCATTCTCGAGCATCTTCTGGTCCTTGGCCGCGAAGCCAGTTCGAATGCGCACGTTCAGGAACCCGCCCACAGCAACCAGCGGCAGCTGAGCGTTTTGGCTTTGAGCATGGCTGGGGGGCAATGGAGGAGAAGAGGAGGATGCGTACGAGAGCCAGTGTGAGCAGGGCCATCTGCCAGCCGTAGATGAGGGCGATGATGATGCCCGCGATCATGCTGATGGCGCTGGACAGCACCGTCGCCAGGCGATAGTCCACTGCCTGCACTCTTTCTCTCTCTGCGGGCTTCGCGAACGTCCACTGCCTGCTCGGGGGCAGAGAAAGAGTGAGAAGGTGGTCGTACGCCTTTGATGTTGGGTGCGTCGGTGGCGAGGCGAGTGGTGAGTCTGCCGGTCCCATGGCGTGGGTCGTCGAAGAAGGCTACATCCTGTCGCAGAAGATTCCGGAAAGCCTCCAAACGTAGGCGCATCGTCAGCCGTTCTCCGGACACACCGAAGAAGTAGGTCTGCATACAGAGCTCAGCCTTTGGAGGAAGTAAAAGGGGAGTTGAGAGGTGGCTAGAGGTACGGAGATGAGCATGCCGAGAGCCTGCAAGACCCCGATGGCCACGAACATGAGGCTCCAGAAGGTGGCAGTGCTCTGCAGCTCCTCTCCCGTCTTCGAGTAGGCCTGGAGCAAAGGGCTGAGTGTTGATGGAAGGATGGAGGGAGGTGGATGTTAGGAAGGACCTTGAAGATCTCGGAGTAGAAGAATGCAAAGGCGGGCATGATCCCGCCGCGTAGCACTGCGCCCAACAGGCCAACCAGCATGTACCCCCATTCACTCCCGTTCCAGGACAGGATCTCCATAAACGTTCCCTCCTTCAGGCCTAGCAATCACTATTGAGCCCTAGCCAGGCAAAGACTCCCCTTGCCAGGCTTACCCTCCTCCTGGATCTCCCGCTTCTTCTCCTCATTGGCATCCTCTGCCTTGCTCAGGAGGCGGGAGGGGCGACGACGGGCATGCTCTTGCCACTCCTCCTCACTCTCCCCGCTTCGATAGGAGGATTTGGATCTGAACAGAGGGGGATGGATAAGAGAAGGGGGGGGATGGATGAGGATGACCGTCGATCGGTGCGCTGCTGTCGTGTGAGTCGTCGTCTGGGCTTAGCAGAAACATCGGTGCCGGAGTCATCGGATTCCTCCTTGCGAGAGGAGGGGGCGCGGTCGGTGGCAGTGCCGTAGTCGCTGCCGGGCTCCTCGAAGATCTGGGCAGTCACCAGGCTGTGGTAGAGCCCCTTGGCGTTCATCAGCTCCGTGTGGCTTCCCGATTCCGCCACCTCAAGCGGGCTGGTGAGCTGAGCTAAGAGGAGGATGGGTATGGGAAGAGGCTGGACCTGACCGCCCTCGATGGCGATGATCTTGTCGGCGTTGCGGATGGTGGAGAGGCGGTGAGCGATTACAACCGTTGTCCGCCCCTCCGCAGCCTGCATTCCAATATCAGTTTTCCCACCTAACGGCAACTCTCTACAGCTCAAATTTAGCTTGACAAAAATAAACAACAGTCTAATAATGTTTAATTTTTGGCATGTCATTAGATTTGACTCATCTGAAAGGAGATGGGAGGCAATGAATTAGAAGGATGAAAAAGCCTTGTCCAGAGCCTCCTGAACGATGCCTTCACTCTCGGCGTCCAGTGCACTGGTTGCCTGCCATCATTTCCCATCTCACCTTGGCATGAAGAGAGAGTGAAAACCTCGTCAAGAAGGAGTATTTTAGGGTTGCGCACGAGGGCTCGAGCGATGGCGATTCGCTGCTTCTGCCCACCCGACAGCTGAGCCCCTCGCTCACCCACCATCGTATTGTAGCCCTACTCCTTTTGTACCCTCTTCACAGGCCCTCTTAGGAATTTCTCAGCCGAAAGAAACATCGGGCAGCTTGACGATGAAGTTGTGTGCGTTGGCTAGTTTGGCCGCCTTGACCATCTCTTGGAAGGTGATGTTCTCACTGCAACCGCATCATCCATGCAAACCGACCAGTCTCTGCACTAAAACATTTACCGTCCCATGCGAATGTTCTCCTCCAGAGTGGCATCGAAGAGGATCGGCTCTTGACTGACTACTCCGATGAGGTTTCTTAGGTAGCGCAGGTTCATGCTGGACACCTGTAGCTGGCAACTCCTTCCCAAAGGCATTTCTAGCAGGTGAGGAGGCTAGAGGACCGGAAGGCCGTCGATGGTGATGCTGCCGGAATCGATGTCATAGTAGCGGAGGAGGAGGCTGACGATGGTCGACTTCCCGCACCCACTCGACCCCACCAGCGCCACCGTCTGCCCCGGCTCCGCCACCAGGCTCACGCCTTGCAACACCTACTCCCACACAAACACCCTCATTCCTTCTTCCATCCCCACTTTGCTGTCTCACATTGACAGTCTTGCGGGCGGGGTAGTTGAAGGAGACGTTTTGGAGCTCAATGCGTCCCTGAGGGTCGTCCAGGCGTTTGCCGGACTTGGAGGAGGCATCGATCTCGGGCTCCTGTGACAGGGTAGGGGTGGAGAAGAGGTGGCAGGGGGTTGTGAACGCGGTCGATGATGTCCAGGATGGCGGTGCCGGCGCCCTTAGCGGTGCCGATAACGGCCAGCTGGGGGGCGGCGTTGCCCAGGGCGAATGAACCCATCATCACCGAAAAGAACACCGTGAACACCGTTCCGGGTGCTATGGAGCCGCCTACGATGAGCAGCGAACCGTACCTGCCATTCCATACCTCCTTTCAGCTTGAGAGGGAGATTAGAAGAAGTAGAGAAGAGACCAGAAAGCTAGTCCGTAGGCAGAGAACATGATGAGGAAGGTGATGCCGAGGCCGAGGCCGGTGAAGATGGACTTGCGGATCCCGTCCTTCTTCCCCTCCTCCAGCGCCGCCTCGTACCTTCAAGGGGTGGAAGCTGTGAAGGGGGGAAGGAGGGAGGAAAGGGGGAGGCTTGCCGAGAGCACTCCTGCTCCTGTCCGTTGAAGGCGATGACGGTGCGGACACAGCTGAACACCTCCTCCGCGATGGCTCCGGCCACAGCGTACTTCTCCTGCTCCTTCCTAGCTGCTGAGGATATCATCTGCAGATGAATGGATGGATGGAGAATGAGTGGAGGAGCGTAGATGAAGGAAGAAGAGGCGACCTTGGACATGAAAGCCCCTCCGGCGGCCAGTAGGGGAGTGAGGCTCATCATGACGAGGGTGAGCTGCCAGGAGTAGAAGAAGGCGATGACGAAACCGGAGACGAACTGGGCCGTGTACTGGACCAGGAGGCCCAGCTTGTCCCCGATCCCCTCTTTCACTCGCTCCAGGTTGCTGTACAGGGGGTGTATGTAATGAGGGACAGGGAGTAATGGGGGGGGGACTCATTGAGCTTGGTGGTCATCTGTCCGCTCTGCTGCTGGTCGTACCAGGCGATGTCCTGGCGCAGGAGGGCGCGCAGGAACTCGGAGCGGATCTTGAAGATCTGCCGCTCGCAAGAAGTTATCCAGCAGGCCATCTTCAACCGCCTTCCTCCTAGCTTACATCTTGGCACAAGAGAGATAGTAGAGGAGCCTGAAGATAGCCGGCGACCAGGACAGCGCAGGCGAGATAGGTGTACTGGAGGCAGTAGGAGAGGACGGCGTTGTGGAATTCCTTGGCCGCTGCATCTGCCGCCGCATTCAAGTCCCCCACGCTGCTCAGGTTCACTTCTCCAGAGTCTGAAATGCCAGCCTCGATGTGGGGTGCGTATGGGGGTGAGTGAATGTGAGGAATACCGTATTGCTGCTGGCGACCGATGAAGGTGTTGGAGAGGCCACCGAAGATGGTGCTCATGAATGGCCAGCCGGCCCCCGTCACTATGGACACCAGACTGCCCAGCACCACCAAGCCCAGGTCCCAGCCCTCCGCATAGCGGAACTGCACTACTCCCTTATTTCACCCCCACTTCACCCCCTAAGGATAGAGAATTGACCAGCTCACGAAGGGATCGTGTGGACGGCCTTTTCTCCTTCTTCGTCACTTTTTCCTCGATGCTGGAAAAGACGTGTAAGGAAGCATTGATAGAGAGATGATGGGTAACGGCCAAACTCGTCTTCGGCTGTGCCATACTCGGGCTTGGCGGCATCTCCAAGAAGAGATTGCTTCTCTTCTTTCAAACCCATAGAGTGGCTTCAATTTTTTGGCCAAAAATACTTGTCGAATGCGTGATATGCACCACAGCTGCTGACAAAGTGGAATTGTGAGGGCGAGGTTGAGAGAGCCTTCACTGATAAGGTCAGTTCTGAGTCAACATTGAACGAGCTAATCGGGACCTCAGTTGGGGTTGATGGTTTGAAGGAACACCGCAAATAGTAGAAGTTAAAGTTTGCGGTCCAATTTTGATGACAAAACGACCGTTGCAAGCAATTATGAGAGCTGTTGTGAGAGCTGAAAAAGTTAGATGGAAAAAATAAGTGATGGCTGGTCTTGGTCTTCTGGCTGGGCCAACAGCAGCCCTGAGGGAGCAGTGAGAATTGACACATTCTTTACTGCCATCCATTATTTCATGGGATTTTTTTCTTTTTTCTTTTCTTTTATCCACCACAGGATGGGGAAACAAACAGTTGCACTCAAACAAGGTGCACTGAATGAAAGAGAGGGGAGAGAGAAGACGAGTTGAGGCAGAGTGAGAATTAGAAAGCATGGATCAATGCATGGCGAGAGTGAATCAGGTGGTGGAAGAGGCACTGTTGAGGGCAGCCTGGACCGCCTGCAGAAAGGCCTTCCGCCCACTCCCAGCTTCCACCGCCGACAGACGCCAGCCCGCTAGGTCAATCAATCCTAGGTTTTAAGATTTTCAATAATGTGAGGAAAAGGGCCTAATTTTTGCTTGCCGATGGTACCAGATATAAGTAATATTCTTAAGGTCAGCATTGTTTAACATTCGAGGGCAGATATAAGTTGCTCCCCATTTCAAGCTTTGAAAGTCATTCCGTTTATCAGCTGATGTTTTTTTTACAAATTGGCATCAATTTGCGAAAAGCAGCAGACTTATATTCATCCAGCGCGATAGTACATGGATGGTCCATCAAAAGTACAATGCTCTGCAATATGTTCCGATAAACTAAAATAAGGATAGCATATCGGTGTATTATTATCACGAAAACCAATGATATATGTTTTTATTTCACCAGATAAATCATCCTCTGTTCTTACTCATATTTGGCTTTGGACGCTGGAGTGAGAAAAAACGCTCTTTATGGCTCGACGATAATCCGCATTCCGGAAGTAGTAGATGAAAAAGTTGCAGCTGCAGTCATAGACTCGGTGCTGAGGTGGAAAAGGCGGGGCCAAGGAAAGAAATGAACCAATAGTTGGCGTAAGCGGAGCAGTAAATGGGGCAGGTAAGGGCGGTCTGCAGCCGCGTGTAGGGCTCATCACGCACATGCTTGTCCACAACACGCCGAACCAGATAAATGACACCGGACATCAACCAGCTGCAGAAAATGTTTCATCTTTCAATATTCATAAACTTATCCACAATTTTTACTATAGGTACATTTACTAATTAGTCGTGTTTGAAACCAGTTTTAAGGCATCACAAGCAAAGTCTACGCAGTTTCTCGTATGCTGTACCTAAGCCTCAGCCAAAGCATAATCCTAAGCCTAAGTCTAAGCCCAAACCTAAGCCAAAGCCTAAGAGTAAGCCTAGGCTTAAGCACGATTTGGTATCCTAGAATAAATGTACCTATAGTAAAAAATAGCAGCTCTGCAATTAAAACTTTTCTTCTCAATGGCCATGTCCAATTCTTACTGCCCAATTGTCATTGAAAAATACACTGAAATGGACTGACAGCTGTGGTCGACATACAGTGACCGATGAGGCAAGGTAAGTAAAACAATCTAATGCGCGGATTTATGGTTTTGATAGGCATGTTTGCAAGTATCAGGGAGGGAGGAAGAATCTAGAGTCAGTCAATTTTTGCCTTATGCGCTTAAAAAATATCTAAAACTGCAAGGCAATAACTTACAAGCCAATGTAGCAGGCGAAGACGACGCGCAGTGAGGTCTAAAAATCATCAGCGTTTGCCTGTTTTCATATAGAAGAAATATCTGGTACCCTCTGCAAGCCAAATGTGGGTCTCTTTCTCCAAAAATTGCAATTGCCCCGAGTAAAAAGTCAACGAAATAATAATTACTGCTTGTGGAATCAGCTGCATCATATGCATTTTGTTTTTGGGCACGCATGGAAAGAAGACGCTGAACTGCGACCCAAAAACAAAATGCAAATGACCAGCAACAGATTCCACAAGTAGTAATTTTATTTCTTCGACTTTTTACTCGGGGCAACTGCAATTTTTCGAGAAAAGAGACCCACATTTGGCTTGACGATGGTACCAGATATCTATCTTTTTGGAAACTTAGAAACGCCCAATTGTCAGTGATTCAGATAGCGCTCAGTGATATAATGTTGGCTAAAGAGTTAGCTTTATACTAGTAGTAACTTTAGCTTTATCAATCGTTCCATTCTCGATGTTTTTAGAGAAAAGAGTGAAACCTGGAAATTGAGCATGCGCTCCTTGTCGGTGGTCCAGGCTGTGGAGTGGAGGTTGACCCAGCGTAGAGAGGCCAATATGAGCACTGCCACGCAGACTATCAGACCGAACTCCCAGGGCAGGAGTAGGTTGATGCCGGGCTTCAATGCAAGGGCAATGCAGCCTGCCCTCTTCCTTCCGTGGAGAAGAGAGAGGACCGGCTGAATGACAAGAGTGAGGTCACATGTGAGCTTGCAATCGTATCCACCCACATGGCTGGCCAGCACCCAGCACTTGAAGACGTAGTAAACGCCAGCTATCACGCACCAGAATACCAGGTAAGAGCGCGACTCAATCTGATATTGCATATTCTTCTTTTTGTGATTGAATATTTTCTTTTGCGTCTTTCATTTTCAACAACCTTGAAGTAGTAAAAGTAGGTAAAGATGAAGTAAAAATAAGGAAGAAACCTGTTGGTAGAGTATGGGCTTGTGGAGCAGGCAGCATCTGTCCACAGCCAATGCCAGCGTCATCACCTCCGTCCCACTCGTCAGCGCATAGCCTGCGCTCAGCAGGAACTGGCACAGCTGCCGACTCCTCTCTTCACCTCGCCTCTGAGAAGAGAACGAGAGAGAGGGTATGGAAGGAAAAGTGGTATGGGGCGGCCTGTGAAGGCAAGTCAGGCCAGGCGTAGGCGACAGCTCTGGCCAGGTTGACGAAAGAGTCGGCCCGGCCCCGTCAGAGGCTCCCAGTGCAACGATCAGCAGACCGCTCTTTACCGCCAGCTCCTTCCTCCTCAGCACCGCCAAGGCCAGCCACCCATTCACCGTCACTCCCAGCCTACACCTTTTCGGCTTAGCTTGAGTTTGCTTTGAGTTTATTGTAAACACGGTTAGGCTAATTCGGCAGGGCTAATGGCTGAGTTTAATTTATTCCTTCTTTCTTATTGAATTTAAAATATTCATCAAGAAAGCTATTATGTTTCGCGATAATAGTACATTCCGTATAGAGCATGTATGGGGAAGACAGCTTGGCTGTAGGCTCTGCCCGAAGCGGAGCAGTTGAAGTCGGACGAATTCATGCCGACTATTGCAATGCCGCTTAATTTGACTGGACAATAATTTGTCCCTAAGTCAATTTGAGTGGCTTTCTTGGTTGCCTAGGTTTCCGTCCAGCGTTCTTTCCTTTAAAACTATAATTGGTCAAGGTAGCAAACAGGTGAAAATTACATACGCTCACCATTTTAGTTTTGCTTTTATTTTTTTATGACTTCTTATGAAGTAATTGGAAGAAGGTTAAAGGCACAATGCCAAGAAATGCACCATCTCCAATCGAGCTCATATTTTTTTTGTAGGTACAGGGCATCAAGTTAGTGGGGCAAGCATATTTAGTTTCTGCAGTTTTGACCAAAATTTTTGAGAAAAAAATTCAGAAAAATCACACGTTAAAGCATAGGCATTGCAAAATTGGATAAGAAAAAAATTCACCAAAAATCGAGGAATGCTGTGCTAAAGCTTGCTAAGCTAAAATAGGTGAGATATGTGGAGATTGAAATTTTGGCGCCTTAAAACTTAAGAAAATTGCAGCGCAAAAAAGCGCGCAGCCCAAAAAGTGATGGCTTCCTACATTCTGACCTACTCAAAAGGTCGATGTTTCGATGCTATTACTTGTATAGCCTAGTCTAAGTGATAGGTTTGATCAATGAAAGAGCCTAAGTTTAGTCAAATGAATTGTCTGCGTATGGTAAAAATTGTGTTCTGCTCTTGTTAGTCCTTGGGAAACATTCCCACGGATTTTTCATGTTTACATTGGTCTCTACCCCGGATTCCAGACAGCTTTGCAACTGTATAATGAGCCAGATTCGTTTTAACACCTGACCCATTCTTACCCAGTCATACGATGTTTCACTCATTTTTCTTTACAACAGTCAAATAGTTTTCTTGCTTGATTGGTTAAATTCTTATTTCTGACGAATAAAATTAGCAATTTTGAAGGGGTGTAGATAAGTTTCAGGGGGCGATTGGGGTAAAACAATTATCCTTGCCCCTTAGTTCAACAACAATCTTTCCAATCAGCGCTAGAAAACAGAATTTCAAGACACTGCATTTTTTGGCACTGTGCCTTTAAAGTGCATAATGAGCGGTTTAAAGAAGTGACAGTGGCGGCAATATCGGTGCTGTCGGTGGGATACGAGGTTTTCGAATCGGTGGGATTCGGGGTTGGACCAGCTTGTGCAAAACTGGTTGCACTTCTCCCACTACTTCCCTTCTTACGGCACCATCCACCATTTCCAAGTCTTCCAACGGAACAGGAAGCTGAAACCATAAATCAACAGATATGAACAATAAAATGGAAATAAAAAGGCGTGATTAATAAAAAGGTGAGAAATGATACTGAGAGATTGAGGTCGAAGAGGGAAGAATCATTGTGAAAAGCTGCTGCTTGGCTTGGCCTCTGCAAGGATGCAGCCTGATGAGGGAGGTTGGGAAGGAGGTGAGGGACCTGAAAGGCTTGATGGAGAGAGGAGAGCTCCAGCGCGAGCTCTGCTTTCACATCCAGCCTGCCAGAAGCCATAAGAGAAGAGCGAAGTCCGTGCTTGCTCTGCATATGTCTGAATGTCTCCACTGTATCGATTCTTTCCTTTTGCCAGCCGCAGTCATCACAGATGTAGAGTCGTTTCTTTCTCTGCACTCTGACGCCACGGGCTTTGGCCAGGTGTTTTCGGATGACGTGAGGCATCAGATTTTGTTTGGTGGAGCTGTAGCCGCAATCGTCGCAGACCCCACGCTCTCTGGTCTTTGATGAACAAGTCTTGGCAGCAGTGAGCTTGGCCAAAGCTGGTCTGTCAGAATGCTTCTGCAACCAGTGCAAGTAGAGACTAAAAGGTCTTCTGAAAGTCTACTGGCACACGTCACATGTTCGCAAAGCGAGGGAGGCAGCGCTGGGAGAATGGCGAATAAAAATGTGGTTTTGAATCTTCTGTCTGGAGTCGGATTTGCTGGACCAATTGCAGATGTCACAGATAAAGAGGTGTAGGGATCGCGCTCTCCGAATGCGACGTCCCCCCGGTGGGTGTCAGTACTTTGCCGGACTTTTTATTGTCACCATGACGTTGCACTTTGCCGGACTTTTCTTTGAAGCCTTGTAGTTTTCGTAGCGACCGATAGGGAGCTACTACGGCTACGCCCTCCAGTCGTGGAGTACCAAGGACTGACAATAGTACCAGGAGTCGGGCGAAGCCAACACAAGAACTTCAGAAAAATTGAAAAAACAAATAGTCCGGCAAAGTCTGTAGTCCGGCAAAGTCCAGAGTTTATGTCCGGCAATGTTCAAAAAAAAAGTAATAGTCCGGCAAAGTACTGGAGGGCCCCGGTGGGTGGTGGCAAAGAAAGTGAGGGAATAAAAAGTTTTTTTGCTGGAGCAGTCCACAGTCATCACAAATTACCTTTATCTTTTCTTTACTTCTCATGACGTGACTCAGTTTCTACTGCTGTGAAGATTGGAAGAATTCTGGCAAGCAATGCCGCAAATTTCACACTGCCATAGATGTGTTTCCTCCCATTTGCAGAATTTTAGCAAGCCAATTATACAACAGGCAAAATATTTTGCAACATGTGTTGATTTGCAAGAACAAAAATTGTTAATATATTTTAGTTTACACATATATTAAGTTTAACTTTGGTGCAACGATACGATCGTTTCAAGAAATTTGCTCGCCTTATTGCTTTCCTTGCCCCGTTATCCGGAATAACGTTCCTTTGCAACTGGCCCCTAGTCCAAAAGAAACCGATTTGAAAACAACCACAATTCATGTTTGAGCTCAGCACTTGAAGCGTGCATTGCAAACTTCGCAGAACGTCATAGCTTGATTTTGAAATATTGCTCAATTACGTCTTTTCGACAGACAGCAAACACGAGGTCCTTCAGACATCGTGAAATAATCTGTAATTTAGGGAATGGACAAGCCGGGCCCAACTATACTATATGCTATCAGTCCGCTCAACCTCAAATTGTTGCCGGCAGGTTGCAGATTGAGCATGCTAGATCATTTATTGCTCTTTTAGGTATAATTTTGATGTGCAGTTAACTTTAAAAGCTTTACTTCAAAGGCCTAAGACACAATTCTAAGGCTCTGAGGAGTCATAACTCAAAATTTGATTTTAGCAAAATTCGCAATGTCAAAAACGGCCTAACTTTTATTCTCCTCAATCGATTTCTAAGATACGACAATTATTCGTATTGTCTTTTAAAAAGAGAAGGCCATGTTTAACGTCCTTTAATGATCAAGTACAGTTAAATCAATAAAGCAATGCCAAATTATGTAATAATTCAAGCCAAGTTGGCACTCTACACACGCCTCCTCTTTCGCCCCCCCCCCTCCCTATGCGGATGGGGAAGGGTAAGAGTCCTAATAAAAAAAAGCGAAAGATTGCTGATCTGGCCCCTGCAATGGCTCCAACGGCCCCTGCCACTGCCAGCTGCTCCTCCTGCGACGGCCCGGCCTACCTCAGCCTCTCAAACCAAGGCCTCAACGCGATCTCCTGCTTCGTCTGCTCCAAGGTCTTCTGCATGGACTGCAGCGCCAACAACAAGGTCCCCGCCAAACGCCTAGCCTCTGCCCTACGCCTGCCATTCATCAAACCCATCTGCTTGGCCTGCCAGGACGCCCCCGCTGCCCTCACACCCCCAGCTCCACTCCCAGCCGAAAGTGAAAACAACCCACCCGCACAGCCTACGCACGTGAATGCCATGCCCTCCCGTCTAGCCGCCATCGAAGCCCAGCTGGAGACACTCACAGGTTTCCTCCTCCGCCCCCCTCGCCCCCGCACCTCCTACGCCGCCGTTGCTGCCAACCTGGCCTCCTCCCAGGCCCCCCGCCCTCCCGCGTCCCTCTGCCAGCAGCTGGACATGAACGCCAAAGAAGAAGAGCGCATTCGCACAGTGATCGCTGTTGGAGTGAAAATGGAGGAGGGCGAGGACCCACGGCAGATCGCCTCCAACCTCCTCAATGCCATTGGGATTCACCCACCCTCCCAGATTGCCGCGGCCAACCGCCTGACAGCAAATCAGCGGAAGGCCGTAGGAAATCAGCCACCCCCTCCCTCCCCATCTCCCCCAGCCCCTCCTCCTCTCCGCATTGTCCTCACCAGCACAGCCATCCAAGCAGCCACGCTCAGCAATGCCAGAGCCCTCGCCAGCTCTGAACACTTCCGAGGAATCTTCCTACGCCCTGATCGAACGCCACAAGAACGAGCGCTGCTCA
>JASANA010010902.1:0-30684 GCA_030248095.1 Ptycholaimellus sp. GST1_10 | reverse complement strand
GGGGAATTAATGGCTTGTCGCTGGCCTCGGTCTTCCGCGTCTTCTTCCCAGCCAGCATCTTCTTCACCTCCCTGTTTTCATTTCTTCCTTTGCTCTGAAAATAAAACTTTTCTTCCTTTTGTCACTTAAAAAAGCAAATAAGGCATAGAACCTGTGACTTTGGGTGGCTGGGTGGGGGAGGAGAATGGGCAGACTTCATGCGCTCGGCCATTCGAGCAGCGCTGATGGTCTGCGGTTGCTGCTGAGAGGCGTAGGCGAGGGCCAAGCCGTGGGCGGCCAGACAGAGGAGGAAGAGTGGAGCAGCAATTCCCCGCCTCCCCTCGCAGCCAGACGTTCCTCCCCGCCTCCCCTCTCACCGCCTGCCCAGCTCGCCCTCCACACTTTCCAGACTCGCTTTCAGCAGAGAGGCCAGCCTGGCCAGACCAGCTTCCAGCATGTGGAGTCAGCTGGCCTTGGCCAATCGGCTGGGCCTGGGCGGTGGAATGGGGGAGGGAGAAGGAAGGCATCCGGGTGAGGAAGAGAGTGGGAGTAGGAAGGAGGATGGAGGGAGGCCCTCTGCTCAGCACTCCCGAACGGCGTATTTCCAAATGCTGCTTTGATAACCGCTATTTGGCCCCACAGGCCTCATCTTTTCTCTCTCTGCATCTCGCATCCAGCCTCCTTCTCCCTCCCTTCAACGCTTCGCCCCATCATTCATCACTGCCGCAAAGGCCCACGAGGAGCAGAAATAATGCCATCATAGAAATCGGCTCCCACTGGAAAGCTCAAACGATGAGAAAAATTGGGAGAAATGGTGAATGGTCTTCAATGTTGCGTTATTCAGCACATGTATTTGGACTAACCCGTAAATAGCAAAGACTCATAAACCTTTAGAAAACAGTAAATATACGAATACAACTTTTTTGCTCGGTGTAATGGTGAGGTTGACATTGAGTGGATTGGTTTGGTGGAAGTAAGGCGGGTAAGCGGGGGCGGTCGTGGTAGGCCGGGTAAATATAAGGCGGTGGGAAAAAGCAGCTTTGCTCTCATCAGTTAGCTGGTCCATGTTTCACATGAGGAGAGGCATGGAGAAAGGGGGAAAAGTGGTGGGAATGCTTTTGGCAGGGCCATAAGCAGACGATGCCTTGGTGCTAAAATAGACGAGGCCCAGGGGATGGGAGGGAAAAGGGAAGTAGTGCTTTATGAAGGCTTATAACTTATGGCTGTTAGGAAAAAGGCGTCTTGCTTTCGCTTTCGGGAGGCGAGGGAAGGAGCTGCCCTGAGGACTAACGTTCTCGTTGGCAGCCAATGCCTAAAAGGAGCTGTCAGATCGGAAGCCTCCTAAATTCACCCCGCAAGCTTCGCCATTTCATACCACCTCCTTCAGCTGCACCTGCTCATTCCTTTCTTCCGCCCTCAAAGTTGCTGCCTGCTTGAATACCGGCTCAATTTAGTACATGCGATGGAATTAGCGCGCCCTCATGATGCTCGTCATCCTTTTCTGGATGCTGAGGGCAGGGGGAAGCGGGGATAGAGGGGGTAAGCTGGAGAGGGCGAGGGGGCCAGGGGTTGAAATGAGATTGGTTTGGAGGTGAGGGGAGGGGGGTGGGGCCTAGGGGATGAGGGGGAGTGGGGAAGTTGAGTGTAGTGGAGATCGGTGGCTCGGAAAGGAGGCGAATGGTTTTGAGAAGAACATAGGGAAGGAGCCTCTGCCCTCTTCCCCCTCCCCCCTCCCCTCCTCCCTCCCTCCCACACCCCCTTCCCACTTGGCCTTCCGCTTTTCTCCAGACCCCCTGCCCCTGCCCCAAGTCTCTGCTAGGCAGCCCCCGCCCCCCCCCCCGCCCAAGCGCCGCCCGGGCTCCCGCGCGCATGATGAGACTGGAAGTTGGCGCTCTGCGGGCTCCACACGAGGTCCTAATTGGAGCACTCCTGAGATTCCCTGCCTTTCTCGCTCCTCCTAAACGCCCCCTCCGCGCCCATTTCCTTCCTCAACTGCTTCTACTACCCCCTTACTATCACTTTCCAGCGCCATCCCATGATCAGCTAACAAAATCCCTCTCGCCAGACGACCTCCGCTCCAGGCTAAAGGATAGTGGCTGGGGCCAGAGCCGGTGAAGGTAGCAGAGAAGGCCTGCCGCTCGGTATTCATGAGATTCTCTCGCCTCATATTCTGCCGCCGCCGCCTCTCGCATTTCTTCAACACTTCCCAATCCTTCAAACATATCCCCTTCCCCTTTTCAACAGCCCTGCCACAAAATCTTATGGCGAGAAACACATAATTTGAAACTATCAACAAAATTAATCCAGTTTTGAAAAAAGGTCAAAAATAAATTGTCCGAATTGTTGCTTGTAATGGAATCGGCGTAGGGGAGAAGAGGTGGTATGAGGACTAGTGGCTGGAGGATGGGTGGAGGATTGGAAAGCTTTTAACGCTGCGCTAATCGTAAAGAGCCTACCTCCAAGTGGCGCCTACATTGCGGCCTCCTTCTCTAGTTCTCGTAAAACACCCTTTTTACATTCCTACTTTTCGCCTCTCTTGCCTTGTACAACTGATTTCAGATTTTCACGGCTTCTGCTTCTTTGAATCTTTGCTGTTTTTATGTCTCTCCAGCAGATGAATCAGGATGTTAGACATACTTTTTTATCCTCCAAACGCGGCAGGAAAAACAAGTAGGCTTACACTCATGAATGCGCACTCAACAAAATACCTCAGAATGAAGGAGTGACTTTTGCGAAAGGTTTTTCTGGAAAATGAAGCTTACATTCGCAGCACTACACTAGCCTAGTGGCCAAAGGAAACGGGGACATAACAAAAGGGTGATCATTGAAAGCGCTACAATACCTGAAGAGGGATATTTTGACAGAGAGAGCCTCCTTTCATTAGGAGAGGCTATACAAGAGGCTAAAGATTGAGACCAGTGTTCTGAAGCATAGGCCAGCCTCTAGCAATAAGCGAGAGCGGAAACTGCTGCTGAGCAGGGCTGGGCACGGAAGGCAGCCTTCCTCCACGCTCATGCCATACGATAATAATGGGATGAAAGGAGCAGTGGGTTTGGAGGGAAAATGCATGGAGTTTTCATGGAGGCTGGAGTAGGTAGAAAGAGCGAGACTTAGTCCGCACCTTCCTGCAAAACAGCGGCAATTGCATAGCTGGACTCAGAGAAGGGAAAAGAGGAAGGACAGAGGGGAGGAAGGAGAGAGGGGAAAAGAAAAGAGATGGAGGATGAACCGTCTCCGCACTCGCCTCTCCACTGGACTCCTGTGCTTGGTCGCTGGCGGCTGGCTCCTCCTCCTGCTCTACTGCCTCATTTCCCTGCAACAACACGCACCGCATGCTCCCGCTAGCCTACACACATAAGCCCATGCATTTAGTCTCAGCCGCATTTTAAAGCTCTGCATTGGCTCTGCATTTTTAAGCGAGAGCGATAACTCCAATGCGCATTTACACAATCTGCCAAATAACAAAAAACAGCTGACTGTTTTGTTAACTCATAATATGACGATTAAAGGTGTAGTGGGTGAGATAAAAAACAAAATAGATTCATGATAGATGAAGAATTTATATTTGTCAAAAGATTGACTAATTCTGCCACAAATTACTCAAATTATTAAACAGTTTTGAGTGATTCGGAATCTTCATACTTTTAAATGTAATTCCACAAATTAGGGGCGATAAATATGCAGAATTGGGCTTATAAGAGCTCCAAACATGAAAGGAGTTCAGGATTTTTCGCAAATTTTCACTTTTTCATGGAATTATGTTGAAAAAACTTCAAATGTTACGCTTTTTTGATAATACTACAGACAATATGGGTATCAATCGCATTCATAAAGTCTTGGCAATAAAGCCTTAACAACAAATTTAAAGGAAAACACCACTACATCAAAATGATTGCGCACTCACAAAAATTCCAATTTTCCTATTTTTGTCAATAATCGTACCTTTTAAACCTTACGGCCTTGGACCTCTTGTGAGCCCATTTTTGCATATTTTCTGCCCGAAATTGGTGGAGTTATGTACGAATATATATAGATTCAACTAGTGTGATCGCCTCTAAAAATCTATCGGATCACCATATTCATTCAATTTTTCAGCTATATTAAAATTTGGTTCACAAAATTTAAGTATTATTTTGCAGCTACAAGGCATTGGGTTAGTGATAGGGAATAGTTGGATTGTGAATTGAAAGCTCATGCGCTAGGCAACAGTAAGAGAGAGGAGTAAAGGTGCGGATGGACAAAAAGAGTAACCTCCTCATCTTCTTCCTCCTCTTGGACAGGTGCTTTGGAGGCCTTGGGCGGGCGGCCACGTCCGCGTCCACGACCACGACCTCGTCCACGCCCCTTCTTCACCACCGGCGCTTCTTCCCCTATTCCAGGCCTCTTCTCTTCCCGGCTTCCCTTTCTCAGATCAGATGTGGAACCTTCCTCAGGGGCGGGCTCCTCCGGCGCCTCCTCCTCCTTGGCCCCGCCTCGTCGGCGGCTCGGCCTCGGCTTGTACTCGGGGGCCTCCTCCGGGGCCTCCTCATCCTCCTCCTCCTCCCCCGTCCGCTTGCGCCGACCGCCGGAGCGCGGGGCAGCCCCACTGGAGGCTCTGGGCTCGTTGGCAGGGGCCCTTCCTCTGCCGCGTCCTCTGCCGCGAGCAGGGCGTCCTCGCCCTCGCTTCTTCCCGTACTCCTCGTCGGATGGCTCCCCGCCCGAGTACTCCTCATCCGAGGCCTCCCGTGGGCCCAGCTGTCGCCGGGCGCTGGTCCCCTCCGCATCGCTCCCGTCGCTGTCCGCCACTACAAACGCCGCCATCCCTGCAGCCCTCTCATTGCCCCCTGCCCCATCTGGAGGGCTAGGAAAGGAGCCCAACCGGCCAGTCGCTCGGAGTAGTTCATGCGGCCGGCTGTCGAACGACGCTCGCGCGGCTTCGGCGGCGGCAGCTCCGCCCGCCCTCGACGACCGCCACGACCACGCTTGGCTGGCACCGCCGGAGCCGCCTCGCCCTCGTCTTCTCCACCTGCCGCCTCCCCTTCCACGCCCCCCGCTTCCTCGCCTTCTCCGCTCTCCTCTTCCGTCTACCGGCACAGCTTCTTGAAGCCAAAGTCCCCAAGAGGGTGAGAGGTACTCGGGGCTGCTTGGGCGGCGGGGGTTTAGGCTGGCGTCCGCCGCGCCCGCGCCCTCGCCCGCGGCCTCGTCCAGGCGGCCGTCCGCGGCGAGGTCGCCCGTCGTCGGGGACGGCGGAGGCGGCGGGCTCTGGGGCAGGCTGCTCCTCCTCCGGCTCAGCATCGTCCGCCGACTGCACCATCCATGGCGGCAGCTTACGCTTCGCCGGCCCCGAGCTCTCCTCCGCTTTCTTCTCCTCCCCTTTTTCTGTCTCCTCCTCCATCTTTTCCTCTTCCTTCGGCTCCTCCTTTTCCCCCTCCTCTTCCTCCTTTTCTTCCTCCGCCTCTTTGTCCTCCTCCTCCTCCTCGTCTTCCTTGGCCTCAGCCTTGTCCGCGTCCTCTTCGGCAATGATCTGGGTGGTGTCGGAGGAGGCGCGCTCCAGTTCTGCCTTCTCCGCTGCTACCTTAGCCTCCTCCACCTCCTCTTCCCCAATCACCTGAGACAATCCTTCATTCACCATTTCTAGGGGATGTGAATTGAGAGAACCTCGAAAGGCTCCTCGGCCTTGTTAGGCTGAAGCTCGGGGGCGGGCGGAATGCTGCTGGACTGTTCCTCGGCCACCTTGGGGAGGGAGGGAGGCTGAGTGAGAGTGGAGCAATAGAGAGGAGAGAAGAAGAGGTGGGAACGGGCTCAGGGGAGGGGTGCTCAGATGAGTCCTGGTCCCCGTTCGGCTGGGGCTGGTCGGGAGGGGCATCGCTGTTCTTCCCGGCTCCAGGGCCAAGCTCTGCCGCCGCCACCTCCGTTGACATTCTCGCTCTTCTGCCCGCTCTCACTCTCTCTCCTAGACGCCGTTTTTACGCTTTCAAGCTACCATTCAATCCCAATCCTCATTGCATTTCATTTCAGGGGAATGAAAGCTAGTACAGAGAGCGGGGCACAAAACATCTTTTGGCACCGGCATAGTAGAAAGGCGGACGTTTGTACTAAGAGCTACGGGGACAGGCCTACGAAATTGGCGCGCGCACAATGCGCTCAAATAGTATGTACGCATCACGGCTCAGATATTTAGTCCTCAGACTCAATGTTTTTTGCAAAATGCCGCCCTGCTACTGCCTATATGAGAGCGTGGAAAAGTGAGAAAAAATGCATGAAAAAGGAGGGTGCATGGGGAGGGGGCGGAGAAAGAGAGATTGAGGCAGAGAATACGTAGCCGACGCGCAGAGTGGGATTTGAAACGGACGCTTGCCAGTTGCAAAGGGGACTGGGGAAGAGAAGGAGGAAAGGGAGGGGAGGTCTAGGGGGAGGGAGGGGCAGGAGGAGGAGGAGGAGCATACACAGAGGCTACGCACTGCGTTGACCCCGAGCGGCCAAGGTAGGCACTACGCTGGGCACCGCTATTCCTTCAGCCAATTACGGTAGTCCGCCATTGCTCCACTAGCCCTCAATCAGGGATCCCTCATTGCGCTCCTTTGAAGATCGCTAAGCATTTCACTCTTCCTCACAGCCTATCATAACCTATCAGAGCTACTCCTCAAGAACCCATGCATTGAGAAAACGGGCTACATATTTTTAAGAAAGCATAGCTGCATTCATCCAGTTAAATTCAACATGACACGTTTAAGAGGCGTTTTGTGAAAGGATTCAGAGGGGGGATTCCACTTCTCAAAAATCGAAGGTTCGAGTTGGGAATTGTGAATAGGCTATGGTTTTGGTCCATTTAGTTGAAATCTCAGGCCAACAAACCCTGGCCCAAAATATGGCTTATTTCCTGAGAAATGGCCATTATTCTAACACCAACTTTTTTGATCTCTGTATGACCAAAGAATCAGTTTTTGGCCAAATTCAACTAACATTTTTTGAACAATCCCAGGTTATTATATATCAATCAAACCGCAAAACTACAACAAATTTTATGGTCACAAAGATTTGTTCCAAAAAAAAAAATTTTCAATTGATTTTTCAAAAAACCGATTTTCGCATTTTGCAATTTTTAGCACAAAAAAACTGATTTCTAAAAATGATCAAAAATTTCAAGGCTAAGACCTATCCTATCTTTTTATTCACATTCTTGCCGTCATTTTGGTATATATAACATGTCTGAACGTTTTGTAAGGCTCGCAAAATTTTTTGATTGAAAATTGCCAGTCTGATTTTTACCCTATGTTATAACATAGGCAAAAAATGACCAAAAAATTTTTGTTCTCAAAATTCTAATTTTTTGACCTGAAATGTTTATATGGAATCCCCTACACCCCGCTGTATCATTTGTTTCTCCAGAACTAGTCTCAATCTGCTCAAACTGATATGCACATTTTCCTATGTTATAGCATAGGCAATGTTGAAGCATAGGAAATTGGGCATTTCAATTTTAGCAGATACAAACAAATTCTGGGGAAACAAATGATACAGCGGCGTGTAGGGGATTCCAAATGAACATTTCAGGCCAAAAACTTAGAATTTTGAGAACAAAAATTTTTTGGTCATTTTTTGCCTATGTTATAACATAGGGCAAAAATCAGACTGGCAATTTTAAATCAAAAATTTTTGCGAGCCTTACAAAACGTTCAGACATGTTATATATACCAAAATGACGGCAAGAATGTGAATAAAAAGATAGGATAGGTCTTAGCCTTGAATTTTTTGATCATTTTTAGAAATCAGTTTTTTTGTGCTCAAAATTGCAAAATGCGAAAATCAGTTTTTTAAAAAATCAATTGAAACTTTTTTTCTTTTGGAACAAATCATTGTGGATATAAAATTTGTTGTAGTTTTGCGGTTCGATTGATACATAATGATCTGGGATTGTTAAAAAAATGTTAGTTGAAATTGGCCAAAAACTGATTTTTTGGTCATCCAGAGGTCAAAAAAGTAGGTGTTAGAATAATGGCCATTTCTCAGGAAATAAGCCATATTTTGGGCCAGGGTTTGTTGGCCTGAGATCACAACTAAATGGACGAAAACCATAGCCTATTCACGATTCCCAACTCAAACCTTCGTTTTTTGGGAAGTGGAATACCCCTCCTACAAGGCCTCTCAATCCTCTCGCAAACTGCCTCTTAAATCCCCAAAAACTTGAAAAGAGTATAGAGCAATATTGATTAATTTTCTGTTCGGATGCAACTGCGAAATTGCTCATTGAAACTATGAACAAAGGAATGCTTGGATGGAGTTTAGATAAAACTTGGATTTGGCCGGTACTGCAATGTGAATGCCTCTGCTGGGGCCCTGATAGTCTGTCTACCTACAGCCCCTCTTTCTGCTCCACAAACATTCATCAACAGGCGCGTCTTCTTTTATGCATTTCATCTAAATTCCGCCTATGCCGGGCTAGAAAAATGTGCACATTCATGGTTAAGATTTCTTTTTTATCAAACAAGTTTTAAGGAAAACTTAATTAATTTAAACATAAAAAAACCCATAATAATTGGAAATTGTATGAAAATATTAAAAATTTTGTTGTGTTTTTATTGAATGAATTATTTTTGAACTGTGCGCTCCGGAATACATAGAAAAGGTAAAGAAATAAATTTTCCATGCTGCTCCGAACCCATCTCAAATCACACCCCATCGTTAATTGATCTTATCCCACCATTGTTTTGTTTCATTCTGCTCAACACTTCGTGCCTGGCTTCAGGACATAACTGGCAGACTCAGAAATTGCAGCGGGCTTAAATGCCACTGGCTTAAATTGCCCACAGATCTATAAAGTCAGAGGAATAAATTGCCCTGACCCTCAATTTTGCTCCGCCACCAGTTTGATTTATTAGTGCAATTCTGAGTGAGCTTTTACCAAGGGAATACCTCAATTAAGTGTTAATTAGATTGCAAGCCAGGCCAATGGCCCTTCAATTTTATCGCTAGCCATTATCTTTTGGACTGAAATTCTTAAAAGGTATTTTTATATGGTATAATAAGAATTTGAGACATGCAATATATTTTTTTTCGGAAATCTTATGTACTTATCTATTGCTAAAAATTAGCATTTTTGAGGGGGGGGGCCCCCCCCAAATCCCCCCCTATTCTTCCCTTATTTTCCTCTCTTTTGGTTTCCCAGCCCTTTTTTTCCTGGCAACCAAGCGTGAATATTGAGCGATAGTAGGTGATGAGCGGTGGGCTTAAGTGAAGAGGGATGGGAAACTGCACGGAGCAGGAGCTGCTGGGGGTCTGGGTTGCCGGCGGCGGCATTCCTTCGCCTCATCTGGCCCTGGGCCTTGCCGCTTTCCTTTTCCCTTTCAACCTGGCCACCTTCATCCTCCTCCTCGCCCTCACCCACTCCAAACGGCTGCCTTGGAAGCGCTAGTGTTTTGAGCGATAGTAGGTGATGAGCGGTGGGCTGAAGTGAAGAGGGATGGGAAACTGCACGGAGCAGGAGCTCCTGGGGGTCTGGGTTGCCGGCGGCGGCATTCCTTCGCCTCATCTGGCCCTGGGCCTTGCCGCTTTCCTTTTCCCTTTCAACCTGGCCACCTTCATCCTCCTCCTCGCCCTCACCCACTCCAAACGGCTGCCTTGGAAGCGCTAGTGTTTTGAGCGATAGTAGGTGATGAGCGGTGGGCTGAAGTGAAGAGGGATGGGAAACTGCACGGAGCAGGAGCTCCTGGGGGTCTGGGTTGCCGGCGGCGGCATTCCTTCGCCTCATCTGGCCCTGGGCCTTGCCGCTTTCCTTTTCCCTTTCAACCTGGCCACCTTCATCCTCCTCCTCGCCCTCACCCACTCCAAACGGCTGCCTTGGAAGCGCTAGTGTTTTGAGCGATAGTAGGTGATGAGCGGTGGGCTGAAGTGAAGAGGGATGGGAAACTGCACGGAGCAGGAGCTCCTGGGGGTCTGGGTTGCCGGCGGCGGCATTCCTTCGCCTCATCTGGCCCTGGGCCTTGCCGCTTTCCTTTTCTCTTTCAACCTGGCCACCTTCATCCTCCTCCTCGCCCTCACCCACTCCAAACGGCTGCCTTGGAAGCGCTAGTGTTTTGAGCGATAGTAGGTGATGAGCGGTGGGCTGAAGTGAAGAGGGATGGGAAACTGCACAGAGCAGGAGCTGCTGGGGGTCTGGGTTGCCGGCGGCAGCATTCCTTCGCCTCATCTGGCCCTGGGCCTTGCCGCTTTCCTTTTCCCTTTCAACCTGGCCACCTTCATCCTCCTCCTCGCCCTCACCCACTCCAAACGGCTGCCTTGGAAGCGCTAGTGTTTTGAGCGATAGTAGGTGATGAGCGGTGGGCTGAAGTGAAGAGGGATGGGAAACTGCACGGAGCAGGAGCTCCTGGGGGTCTGGGTTGCCGGCGGCGGCATTCCTTCGCCTCATCTGGCCCTGGGCCTTGCCGCTTTCCTTTTCCCTTTCAACCTGGCCACCTTCATCCTCCTCCTCGCCCTCACCCACTCCAAACGGCTGCCTTGGAAGCGCTAGTGTTTTGAGCGATAGAAGGTGATGAGCGGTGGGCTGAAGTGAAGAGGGATGGGAAACTGCATGGAGCAGGAGCTGCTGGGGGTCTGGGTTGCCGGCGGCGGCATTCCTTTGCCTCATCTGGCCCTGGGCCTTGCCGCTTTCCTTTTCCCTTTCAACCTGGCCACCTTCATCCTCCTCCTCGCCCTCACCCACTCCAAACGGCTGCCTTGGAAGCGCTAGTGTTTTGAGCGATAGTAGGTGATGAGCAGTGGGCTGAAGTGAAGAGGGATGGGAAACTGCACGGAGCAGGAGCTGCTGGGGGTCTGGGTTGCCGGTGGCGGCATTCCTTCACCTCATCTGGCCCTGGGCATTGCCGCTTTCCTTTTCCCTTTCAACCTGGCCACCTTCATCCTCCTCCTCGCCCTCACCCACTCCAAACGGCTGCCTTGGAAGCGCTAGTGTTTTGAGCGATAGTAGGTGATGAGCGGTGGGCTGAAGTGAAGAGGGATGGGAAACTGCACGGAGCAGGAGCTGCTGGGGGTCTGAGTTGCCAGCGGCAGCATTCCTTCACCTCATCTGGCCCTGGGCCTTGCCGCTTTCCTTTTCCCTTTCAACCTGGCCACCTTCATCCTCCTCCTTGCCCTCACCCACTCCAAACGGCTGCCTTGGAAGCGCTAGTGTTTTGAGCGATAGTAGGTGTTGAGCGGTGGGCTGAAATGAAGAGGGATGGGAAACTGCACGGAGCAGGAGCTGCTGGGGGTCTGGGTTGCCGGCGGCGGCATTCCTTTGCCTCATCTGGCCCTGGGCCTTGCCGCTTTCCTTTTCCCTTTCAACCTGGCCACCTTCATCCTCCTCCTTGCCCTCACCCACTCCAAACGGCTGCCTTGGAAGCGCTAGTGTTATCCGTAGCACTGATTCTCTAATGGCCCCGTTGCCCGGGCTCAGGCTTCCACAGTATGCATTGGACGCTCAGGACACTCCCCACGACAAAGTCGGAGGTCACAGCACCAAAAATCACCATCTCCACTACCTCGGCCATCTCCACAGCTGCCATCACCTCAGACAATGTACAGCCTGCTGCTTATAGCACCAAAATCGCTAGCTGCTGACTAATCTGATGCCTACAACAACTGTACAACAACCAAATCTCGGCGGTGGCAAATCTTGAGGCAGCCTAGGCCAGGCCCTCCGCGGCCTCGCCGTTGCCCGCCGCGGCCTCGCCGTCGTCCGCCCCCACCTCACTGTCACCCGCCGGGGCCTCTCCGTTGCCTGCCTCTGGCCTCTTGATCGTCTCCGGCAGCTCGGTGGGCAGCAGATGAGAGATGGATCTCTTGGCCTTGTATCCGTTGCCGTTGATGATGCTCGCATAGCGCACGACTCCTCGGTTGTCTGCGTGGATCTCCGTGATCCGCACCAGCTTCCAGCTTGTCCGTGGCGTTGGCGGGGGCTCCTTCATGAGGCAGACCTGGCCGATCTTGAACCGCTGCACCGGCGCCACGCGCTGCTTTGCCGCCTCCTGGAGGTGGCACTGCCACAAGTACCCCATGTACTCCGTCATAAAGCGCCGCTTGAAGATCGCGATGCCCGACTGCTGCTTCTCCATGGCCGCCCGCAGGCTGGCCGGCATGTCCTTGGGGTCCAAGCAGGGCTCCATCTGCACCCCCGGCGTCAGGATGTTGGCCGGATGGAGAGGGCGAAGCTCCTTGGGGTCCGCCGTCAGTGGGCAGAGCGGTCGATTGTTCACCGCCGCCTTGACTCTCGTGAGCAGCGTCGCGAACTCGGGGTCCGTCATCCATCTGTTCCACATGGCTGGCTTGACCAACGCCTTCACCACCCCCACCAGATGCTCTATTGCCCCTTGATGCCAGGGTGCCTTGACTGGACTGTGTTTAAAGTGGACCTTGTGCTTGGCGGCGAATCCAGCCAGATCTAGCTTGCCCCCGTCCGCAAAGCCCAGCACGGGCTCCAACTCCTTCGCCACCGCAACGAAAGTCGGTGCTCGATCCAGCCACACCGTCATCTTCATCAGGCCCCGCTGGGCCCAGAACCTCTCCAATGCCAAGCACGCCGCCTCCAAACTGTAGTCCTCCAGGACTTTGCAGTGGATGCCTCGCATGGCGGTGCAGGTGATGACGAGCCCCCAACGCTTCCGCTCCGGTGCTCCCAGCTGCTCCCGGGTCAGGAATGGCCCCATCTGGTCTATCATGATGCTCTTGAACGGCGTCCCCGAGAACTCCACTCTCTCTACTGGCAGCTCTCCCCACGGCGGTGCGGTCGGGAAGTTTGCCTTCGACAGGTGACAGGCTTGGCAGGATCTTTGCAGCGCCCGCGCAATCGTCTGAATCCCGCCCGGCACCCAGTAGCACTGTCTCAGTAGCCCCAGCGTTGCCATTGCCGCCGCGTGAGCGTTGAGCATGTGGTAGTGCAGGATGACGAGGTCCGTGAAGGGATGCTTGGCGGGCAGCAGGGTGGGCAGCTGGCCGTCGTCCGTCGGCTCCCTCTCGCCAAATCTGGACCCCACTCGCAGCAGGCCTCCACTCAGACTCAGGTTCAGCTGCTTGACTCGATTCCACACCTTCGGGTCTGCCCGGCTCACATCCTCTCCTGCCCACTTGCGCTCCAAGTAGGTGATGATGTCACCGTAGAACTCGTTCTGGAGGTGCTTTGTCATCTCCCACAGGATCATCTCCCGCTCCTTCCAGGTCGGGGCCAGCTCATAGAAGTCGCCTCCAGGCAACCTCCTCACGTAGACTCCCGTCCCCAACAGCGCCCATAGGCTGCTGAAGTGCTTGGGGTCCATGAGCGAGAACCAGCCCGGGGTCCTCGCCCTCGCCTGCCTCAACCTCCTCGCCCGTCTCATCTCTCTGGTCTCCGGCTTCTTCGGCTTCGTCCTTGCCACCGCCGCCACCAGCATCACATCTCCCCCGGTCTGCCGCTCGTGTGGCCGCCACCGCCACCCACAGTTCCAGTCGCGGCGTCGACAGCCTCACTCCTTTCTTTCCCGGCTCCCCGTTCTTATCCACCGGAGTGAGCCTCGCCTTTGCCAGCAACAGCTTTGCTCTGCCCTCCTTGGCCACGGCGTAGATGGCGAATCCGTACGCTGCCTCCGAGGCATTGCTGAAGATGGCCAGGTGGTTGTGCTCCATGGCCAGTGCCCGTCTCGGCACTTGCACCTTGTGTAGGCCCTCCAACTCGGCCCTCAGCCTCACCCAGGCCTTGGCCAGGTCCTCTGGGACCTGCTCCTTCCACCCCGAGCAGCGGCCATGCATCGCTTGTGTCAGCAGGCGCCCCGCCAACGTCACCGGCATTGCTACGCCAAATGGGTCGAAGAGCCTCGCCACGCCACTGCAGAGCTGACTGGCTGTGGGGCTGTCTGGGATGTTGCTGTAGTCCACCTTAGGCAGGTGGAGGGTGTCGGCCTTGGTAACCCAGTCGATGCCAAGTGTCCCCACCGTGACGCCCTCCAGCTTCTCACTCTCCGCCAAGCTCTCCATCAGCTCTCGGCAGTTGCTCCCAAACTTCCGTAGGACAAACTGAGCGCTGGCAAACATCCGCACAAGTCCCTTGGCGATCCGTATGCCCTCCGCCGCCAACTCAAACCCCCAGATCACGTTGTCCGCGTAGGTCCTGCTGGGGATGAGGCGCAGCTCCTCCTCCGTGAGCCCGAAGTGCTCCTCCCCATCCGCGACCTCCTCTACCAGCCTCCTGATGCATGCTTGCAGTAGCCAGGGTGATGCCGTGCAGCCCATGATGACTCGTGTGTACCGGTAGACCTGGTAGTTCTCTGCCGACATCGGCTTGTCCCACTCCTTGGGCAGGACCACCTGGAGGGCGTCCTGGTGCTCCAGCTTCACTCTCAGCGTGTAGAACACCACCTTGATGTCTGCCGTGAAGGCGAACTTGTGGGCCCTCATCAGCATCTGCACCTTGATCAAGCTGGACAGCAGATTTGGCCCCGGACTGATGAGGTCATTGAGGCTCCTCAGCGGCCTCCCTGCCTTGCTGCTTGCATCCACCACTGGCCTCACCTTCTTCCCGCCCGGCGCGCAGAAGTGAGCTAGGTGATGCACTAGGTGCCCCAGCCTCGGCGCCCCCATCACCAGCACAATGATGCCCTGACTGGCCTGATCCTTGAACTCCGCATAGTAGGTGTCCCTGTCTCGCTCGGTGAGCTTGGCATCCGTCTTCCTGCTCCGGTCAAAGGCTTGGTGAAAGTTGGATGCCAGCGTCTCCGCCTCCTGTTTGAATGGAAGCAGGACCATGAACGCTCCATCCTCCACTCTCTCCACCTGCCACAGCAGGTTAGCGGTCTCCTCGTCGTTGACGGTGGTCTTGAGGTGGGCGTCCTTCTCAAAGCCGACAGTCTCCAGGTTGCTCTGCCTCTCCAGCGCTTCTGCGATGGTCGCCGGTCTCGCGAAGCTGAACATCGCCACCGCCGTCGTCGACTCCCTCACCAGCCGATCCACCACCCTTCGCTCTCCAGCCTCCAGTGCTCCCTCCAGCAGTAGCCCGAATGCCGTGTAGTAGGCGACAAACTTGGAGGTTATCGCCGTCTCTCCATCAGCTCTCGGCAGTTGCTCCCAAACTTACGTAGGACAAACTGAGCGCTGGCAAACATCCGCACAAGTCCCTTGGCGATCCGTATGCCCTCCGCCGCCAACTCAAACCCCCAGATCACGTTGTCCACGTAGGTCCTGCTGGGGATGAGGTGCAGCTCCTCCTCCGTGAGCCCGAAGTGCTCCTCCCCATCCGCGACCTCCTCTACCAGCCTCCTGATGCATGCTTGCAGTAGCCAGGGTGATGCCGTGCAGCCCATGATGACTCGTGTGTACCGGTAGACCTGGTAGTTCTCTGCCGACATCGGCTTGTCCCACTCCTTGGGCAGGACCACCTGGAGGGCATCCTGGTGCTCCAGCTTCACTCTCAGCGTGTAGAACACCACCTTGATGTCTGCCGTGAAGGCGAACTTGTGGGCCCTCATCAGCATCTGCACCTTGATCAAGCTGGACAGCAGATTTGGCCCCGGACTGATGAGGTCGTTGAGGCTCCTCAGCGGCCTCCCTGCCTTGCTGCTTGCATCCACCACTGGCCTCACCTTCTTCCCGCCCGGCGCGCAGAAGTGAGCTAGGTGATGCACTAGGTGCCCCAGCCTCGGCGCCCCCATCACCAGCACAATGATGCCCTGACTGGCCTGATCCTTGAACTCCGCATAGTAGGTGTCCCTGTCTCGCTCGGTGAGCTTGGCATCCGTCTTCCTGCTCCGGTCAAAGGCTTGGTGAAAGTTGGACGCCAGCGTCTCCGCCTCCTGTTTGAATGGAAGCAGGACCATGAACGCTCCATCCTCCACTCTCTCCACCTGCCACAGCAGGTTAGCGGTCTCCTCGTCGTTGACGGTGGTCTTGAGGTGGGCGTCCTTCTCGAAGCCGACGGTCTCCAGGTTGCTCTGCCTCTCCAGCGCTTCTGCGATGGTCGCCGGTCTCGCGAAGCTGAACATCGCCACCGCCGTCGTCGACTCCCTCACCAGCCGATCCACCACCCTTCGCTCTCCAGCCTCCAGTGCTCCCTCCAGCAGTAGCCCGAATGCCATGTAGTAGGCGACGAACTTGGAGGTTATCGCCGTCTTCTTGCCCAGGATGGAGTGGTAGAGGTTGAGGCCGACCAGCATCTCGACCGTGTAGCTCTCCGCCTCCTCGCTTGGCCAGTTCGCAAAGCCCCACTCCGCCTTGCCCACCGTCTTCTCGATGTCCTTGCTGAGTCGGAAGCCACCGATCGTGAAGTCAGGGCAGACCGCGTCCGCCACGTAGACCTTGCATGGCAGGGGTCTGCCCAGGCTGTTGACGAGGTCCACGACCGTCGCCTTTGCTCTCACCGCCCTTCTCTCTGAGCTACCCGCAAAGGCAACCTCCACCGTCTCCGGAGGCCCCAGCCGTAGCCCCAGCCACTCCGCCGTATCCGTCCACATCCAGGTCAGTGAGCTGCAGCTGTCCAAGAGCGCCTTGACCATGTCCTCCAGCTCCCTCCCCAGCTTAGTGACCGCCAGTTCAAACGTCACCAGCACCGTGGTCTCCTCACCGGCCGCCGCCATGCAGCTGGCCCCACCTGCCTTCGAGGCCTCTTTGCCTCCCGCCTGCTTCTCCTTGCCTGCCGCTCCACCGCGTTGATGGCCTCTGCCGCCTCCTTGTTGCTTGGAAGCTCTGCTGCCCCCGTGGCCCCCGCTGCCTCCCTGGCTGCTGCCCTGGCCTCCTCCGGCGCCTCCCTGGCTGCCGCCTCCTCCCTGGCCTCCCCTGCCCCCACGGCTTCCATCCCCGCCGCCGCTTGACCCTCTTGGGCTCATTTGCATCAACAAGCCGTGGAGGAGGGTGTGGTGCCTTTCGTTGCACTTGAAGCAGGGCTTCTCCAGGCAGCAGTAGCGGCTCATGTGCCCCTCCCCGAGGCATCAGAAGCATTGCTTGAGCAGGCAGATCTGCTCCTTGCACTTGTCCGGGTCCACAAACTTCTTGCAGTCTGCCGCCCTGTGGTCCTTGTCAGCACAGAAGAAACACCCCGTCAAGGGCCTCCTCTCGCTCCGGTCCGCCCCCGCCTCCTTCCTCCTCTGACTCCCGCTCACAGCCTCCGGCTTTCTCGCCCCCTCCAGGAACGCCGCCGCTTTCGTTGTTCCTTCCATACCCACCTGGTGTTGCAGCAGGTTGATCTCCGCCCAGAGCTCCTTCACCAGCTCCTTGATCCCCGGCACCGGCTTCAGGTTGCTCCTGATCCTCTGACGCTGGATGAGCCTCCCTAGCTCCACTGGGACCTTGGCAAACACGTTGAAGGCGTAGGCGTCGATGGCCTGGTCTGCGACTCCCGCGTTGCCCAGCCGGTCCACGATGTCCGTCACTGCGTCCGTCAGCCCCTCCAGACTCGTCAGGTCCCCATCGAATGCCAACTCCAGCCCGCCCAGCTTCCTGAACAGCTCGGCCTGGATCAGGTCCTCCCTCTTGTAGTTCTGGTCCAGCGTCTTCACCGCCAGGGCAAAGTTGCCTCGGATGTTGGGGTCGAGCTGCTTGACCTTGTCCCTCGCCGCGCCCTCCAGGCTGTTGTAGAGGTGGTAGAACTTGTCCCTCTCCTGCAGCTTGCTCTTCTCGAGGAGGTTGGTGATCCAGTTGCAGTGTCTTGGGTATTCGGAAATGTCCTCGCCGGAGAACTTCTCGATGGTGTGCTGGATTTTCAGCAGGGCCTTGCTCGCTCTGGATCTGGAGCCTGACCTGCTCCTTCTCCCGCCACCCACGTCGATCCGCCCCAGCATCCCCGCCACCACTCTGATCAAATCCGCCGTTGCTCCCCCTTCTGGCTCTCCTCCTCGGCTGGGGTGTCAGTGGTAGGACGGGCTTCTGTCGCGGCCTCACCCAGCTCGCCGCCATGCATTGCTGAAGCGCTCCCAGTTGCCAGCACCTCTTCGTCCCTGGCGCCGGTCATTGTCTCCGTCATCGTCATTGCTGCTACCACCGCCGCCACCACCGCCGCCACCGCCAGCGCCAGCGCCTCCTCGGCATGCCCCACCACGGCCCCCACCATCTTGCTGGTTGGCTCTTCCATCCCCGGCGCCATCTTTGTCCCCAGGGCGCCGCCTTCCTCCCCCTCGTTCCCTTTCCTGGCCTCCTCCCAGGACTCCACCCCGGCAGCCGTCCGGGCCTCCGCCGTCCCAGTTGGCACGCATGCCACCCGGAACTCCACCCAGATGACCGCCGGAGCCTCCGCTGCCCCGGTCGGACTCGGCCCCATACATTGCCCTCGCCCATGGGCCTTGAAACTGCCCTCCCGCCGGCGTATCCGGCTGGATGGGCCTGGGGAGGTGTCGTCTCTCTGCATCGCTGCTCTCTTGGGGGCTGCCCTGCCTCCTCGACAGACAGCTCGCCGCTCTCCACGGGTCCTGGCTTGCCTGGCTTCCCCGCCGTAGGCTGGAACGCCCGCTGAGGCTGCTCAGCTCCTCCTCATGCCGCCGTCGCAGCTCTGCCACTTGCCATCGCCGGTCTTGCTCCAAGGTCTCTCGGACATCAAATGGGTCCTCGTCCCTCCGTCCGTGGCCTGGCTCTGCTCCCCGGCTCTGCCAGCCTCCCAGCTCCCGGCCTTGGCGCTCCTGATCCTGGCATTGCCAAAGCTTGATGGCCTCCTGCCGGTGGCGATGCTCCTCTTCTTGCTGTCGCCGATCCTCACGCTCCTGCCGCAGACGCTCGTCCGCCTCTCCGGGGGCTCCTGCTCGGGCTCCGGCTCGGGTTCCTGCTGGCCCCCCTGCTGCCTTTTGCCAGCGGAGGTCCGACGACTTGGAGGAGGTCCACGAGGTTGGCGAGGTAGCTGCTTTGCTGGCTCGCCACTCAGCTGCTTCTCGCCCGGCTGCTTCTCTTCCCTTCCTTGCTGTTGTCGCTGTTGTCCCGCTTGCTCCTCTTGCTCTCCCGCCGGCCTTTTCAGCCCCTGGAAGGGGAACTTTGTTTCTGACTTGTGCTCCTGGTCTTGCAGGAGCCCTTCTCGTCCTCAGAGCTCTCCAACGTCCCCCCGGCTCCTGCCTTGCTCCTCCCGTCTTCCCTGCCAGGCCTGCAGTACTTGTACAGCGGCGGCTGGTACCATTGCCCTCCGCCCAGGGTGATGCCCGCGTGGTAGGCAATCTCCTCCAGCGATGCCGGAGGGCACCTGGGCATGAAGGTCAGCTGGCAGATGGGGCAGAAGTAGTCAAAGTCCACGGCGCCCCTCGGGTTATCGTCGAAGATGGCGGCCTCCACGCTGTCCCAGATGCGCTTCCTCACCGACCCCGCTGGCATCCACATCTGGTCCAGCCCCACCGAGCAGAACTTCCACTTGCATCTGACGCAGCAAACTCTCCTCTTGTCGTGGTAGCCGGTGGCGTTGCCGTTGCAGTCGGAGCAGCAGTGGTCCACCATGTCCTCCGCCCTGGACTTGTACAGCGTCGACATTCCCTCTGTGCTTGAGGGCCTCTCTTTTCCCCAGCACTCTTTCGCTCTCCCCCACTCCTGCCAATCCACGCAGCCCCCACCCACTCAGGTAGGTATTCAGGGGGACCGAATGGGGGGCGGGCTCAGCTGTCGGGCTGTGTGCCCACTGTGTACGCCTGTCTAGACGATGACGCAAGAGTGCTTCCGCTGCCTCTCCTCCTCCCCTTGCGCCTTCTCAACTCTCCCCATGCACTTCCTCCTCTCCGAAAAAGAAGGACCACCGAATTGGGACAGGCTTAACAAACAGCCAGAGGCCCATAGAGCGCAGAGTTGCGGAGAGGGTGAAGATGAAGAAGCAGCCACCGGTGCCCTTGTAGCCCGGCTATTCCAGGTCGCAGTCAAAGGTGAGGACCTTGCAGGTGGTGTCCCCGCTCCTCCCCACCTCGCACGCCTGCCTTTTGCAAGACGCGCACAGGCTCCAAACTATCTGTAGCACTGATTCTCTAATGGCCCCGTTGCCCGGGCTCAGGCTTCCACAGTATGCATTGGACGCTCAGGACAATTTTCTTCCTTCTATCTCTTAACCCTACCTAAAATGACCACTCATGGAGCTATAGAGACTACTTCCAAAGCCAAGGAGCCCATCAACTTCAACAAACTGACCACTCATGGAGCTATAGAGACTACTTCCAAAGCCAAGGAGCCCATCACCCCCAACAAAGTGACCACTCGTGGAGCTATAGAGACTACTTCCAAAGCCAAGGAGCCCATCACCCTCAACAAACTGACCACCATTGGAGCTATAGAGACTACTTCCAAAGCCAAGGAGCCCATCACCTTCAACAAACTCACAGCTCATGGAGCTATAGAGACTACTTCCAAAGCCAAGGAGCCCATCACCCTCAACAAACTGACCCCTCATGGAGCTATAGAGACTACTTCCAAAGCCAAGGAGCCCGTCACCCTCAACAAACTGACCACTCATGGAGCTATAGAGACTACTTCCAAAGCCAAGGAGCCCATCAGCCTCAACAAACTGACGATCACCCTCAACAAACTGACCACTCATGGAGCTATAGAGACTACTTCCAAAGCCAAGGAGCCCATCTTCTCCTCATGGGCTATGGCCTTCCGCGGGGCTCTGGTCTCTCGTTCTTCGTTTGCTCTCGGAGTGGTCTCTCTAGTGGTCTGCTGCTTGGGTTGTTTGTTTTTGGGCCGCATGGAGAACCTGATACCCCCTGGGCTTCCTAGTAGTTGTTTTCCTTGCTTGCTGGAGGCATTACAAATTTGGAGAAAAGAGACCCACATTTGGCTTGCCGATGGTACCAGTTATATATATATAGACCCCGCCCCTTTTTGGGTGAATACTTAGTACTGCCCCCAGGCCAAGTCCTGGGGGCGGCGGCAATTCAAAAATGGCATAACTTGGGCTCTACTGAAGCTAAATTTAAAAAAAAAATTTTTTAAAGCTTCTTTTTGCATGATTCAAATGCTGTTTAAAAGAGAATTTCATGGCCAGAATGATGGTGCACAGTATGAGGCTCATTTCAAAATACCAGAAACACGAAATTGAGGTCAAATTGGCTGACATTTTCAATTCTGGTTTTTGAAACGTCAGGATGGTGGATTTGTGTAAAATTGCAAAAAATTTCCATTTTTAAGGCCAGATTCGTGTTCAGCATCGAAAATTACCTACTGGGGCTCAAAATTAGAGATAATTTCCCAATAAACACGCCTAAATCACTTTTTGGGTATTGAAACATTAGGTTTTTGGGTCATAACTCGAAATCAGATTGTTTCCGCCGAGGTCCGCAATCATGGCCTGATGCGGCCAACATTTCTGGCATTCCCTGAAAAAATGAGCAAAAACGGTTGAGAAACCGTGGAGGAATTCATGCGAACATCCATATATTGGGCTGGCGCGAACAGAGCGTTAGCGAAGTGTCAGCGCCCAGCCCATCTTTTCGACCCAGGTGTACGTTTTCGGGGTTATTGCTAGATCTTAAAATTGATAAGGATTTTACGCTTCATAGAAACGTCCAATCGTGCTGATTCTTTCTGCATTGGAAAGAGCATCATTGAATTGACCAAAACTCGCGAGAAATCATCAAAAATTGGCAAAATTCGTGAGAAAATCACTCAAAACCATTTGTCCGAACTCCTCCTTCTCCTTCTTCTTCTTCTTCTTCTCCGCATCTATTCAATGGACGATAGTAGGTATTCATTTCATCCCCCACTCACCCCCCTCCCCGGGTCCTTGGGCCTCATGTATTGATTTTTATTCATAAGTCTTCAGTTAAACATTGATGCATGTGGACCAGTGGTGTAGTGGTCTAAGCGGTTGAACAGCTGGTTGAAACTGGGAGGTTCGAATCCTTCTTAGGCAATCATTTTTATTTTGGAAATTTTAAGTTGAGAAAACAACTGGTACCATCGGCTGGTCAGGATTTCTCCCAAAAATCGATTGCCCTAAGTATAAATCATGAAAATTTCACAAAAATATGTTAATTTGCCAATAAATTTTTAATTGTATTTTTGTCAAAATTAGAGCTCTTTTCTCCCAAAAATCGATTACCCTAAGTATAAATCATGAAAATTTCACAAAAATATGTTATTTTGCCAATAAATTTAAATTGTATTTTTGATTTTCGAATCTTTTCTTTTCGTTTTATTTTTAAATTTTATTTATTATTTATTTTTTTATCCAATGGGGGGGGGGGCCCTTTCCCTCGCTTGCCCTCCCTCTCCACGCCCCTTTTTTTTTTTTTGAAGACTTTCGGTTCGGCCGCTTCGTAAAATATCTTAAATTATTCTCGATTCTTTTATGTTTGTTATATTTTTTAATGAGTTTATTTTTTTTCATATATTATAAAATAATATAAAATTGTATTTATACATTTTATGCCATATTAAAAGTGGAAGAAATAACTGGTACCATCGGCAAGCCAAATGTGGGTCTCTTTTCTCCATATTTTGTAATTGCCTCGAGAAAAAAATCAAGGAAATACATCTACTACTAGTTGAATCTGCTGCTTGGACAGTTGCATTTGTTTTTGGGCGCGCATGGAAAGAGACACTGAACTGCGCGCCAAAAACAAAATGCAACTGTCCAAGCAGCAGATTCCACTAGTAGTAGATGTATTTCCTTGACTTTTTGCTCGAGGCAATTACAAAATTTGGAGAAAAGAGACCCACATTTGGCTTGCCGATGGTACCAGTTATATATATATATAGACCCACGCCCCTTTTTGGGGTGAATACTTAGTACTGCCCCCAGGCCAAGTCCTGGGCGGCAGTTCAAAAATGGCATAACTTGGGCTCTACTGAAGCTTTTTGCATGATTCAAATGCTGTTTAAAAGAGAATTTCATGGCCAGAATGATGGTGCACAGTATGAGGCTCATTTCAAAATACCAGAAACACGAAATTGAGGTCAAATTGGCTGACATTTTCAATTCTGGTTTTTGAAACATCAGGATGGTGGATTTGTGTAAAATTGCAAAAATTTTCCATTTTTAAGGCCAGATTCGTGTTCAGCATCGAAAATTACCTACTGGGGCTCAAAATTAGAGATAATTTCCCAATAAACACGCCTAAATCACTTTTTGGGTATTGAAACATTAGGTTTTTGGGTCATAACTCGAAATCAGATTATTTCCGCCGAGGTCCGCAATCATGGCCTGATGCGGCCAACATTTCTGGCATTCCCTGAAAAAATGAGCAAAAACGGTTGAGAAACCGTGGAGGAATTCATGCAAACATCCATATATTGGGCTGGCGCGAACAGAGCGTTAGCGAAGTGTCAGCGCCCAGCCCCTCTTTTTGACCCAGGTGTACGTTTTCGGGGTTATTGCTAGATCTTAAAATTGATAAGGATTTTACGCTTCATAGAAACGTCCAATCGTGCTGATTCTTTCTGCATTGGAAAGAGCATCATTGAATTGACCAAAACTCGCGAGAAATCATCAAAAATTGGCAAAATTCGTGAGAAAATCACTCAAAACCATTTGTCCGAACTCCTCCTTCTCCTTCTTCTTCTTCTTCTTCTTCTCCGCATCTATTCAATGGACGATAGTAGGTATTCATTTCATCCCCCACTCACCCCCCTCCCCGGGTCCTTGGGCATCATGTATTGATTTTTATTCATAAGTCTTCAGTTAAACATTGATGCATGTGGACCAGTGGTGTAGTGGTCTAAGCGGTTGAACAGCTGGTTGAAACTGGGAGGTTCGAATCCTTCTTAGGCAATCATTTTTATTTTGGAAATTTTAAGTTGAGAAAACAACTGGTACCATCGGCTGGTCAGGATTTCTCCCAAAAATCGATTGCCCTAAGTATAAATCATGAAAATTTCACAAAAATATGTTAATTTGCCAATAAATTTTTAATTGTATTTTTGTTAAAATTAGAGCTCTTTTCTCCCAAAAATCGATTACCCTAAGTATAAATCATGAAAATTTCACAAAAATATGTTATTTTGCCAATAAATTTAAATTGTATTTTTGATTTTCGAATCTTTTCTTTTCGTTTTATTTTTAAATTTTATTTATTATTTATTTTTTTATCCAAAAATATCTTAAATTATTCTCGATTCTTTTATGTTTGTTATATTTTTTAATGAGTTTATTTTTTTTCATATATTATAAAATAATATAAAATTGTATTTATACATTTTATGCCATATTAAAAGTGGAAGAAATAACTGGTACCATCGGCAAGCCAAATGTGGGTCTCTTTTCTCCATATTTTGTAATTGCCTCGAGCAAAAAGTCAAGGAAATACATCTACTGTGAAGAGCAGCGATGCGATGGAGAGGGAGGAGGAGCTCCTGGGCCGCAGCGGCAACGAGGAACCAGTCCACCAACACCTGCCATCCCCCCTCCCTCCCTCTCCCACCCAACCTCCGCTCTCCTACTCACTATTGCTATCTCGTTCGGTTTGATAAAAGCCTGCGTGAAGCAATGGTCAAATGTTTAAGCTGCAAAGCAGTGCAGAAGATGGCACAGCTTTTTGGTACGCAGTGAGACTGGTTGGATGATTCGCTCGGCCCCGCCAACGACATCCCCACCGCCAACCTCGACGACCTGGACCAGCACGTCTTCACGCTGCGCAACTCTGCCAAGGCCAACTAAGTATCCTACCCTCAACCATGAGGAGAAGGACTTAGCCAGCTGGAAGCAGTGCGAAACCAGCACCACCTCACTGCCCAGTGCCTCTTCTTCTAGTTCCCCAGTGAGCACGCACTGTGCACACAAGAGGCTAGACTGAACAGGCAGCGGCTTTGGCAGGGCCCCCCTTTATCGACCCAAAGGGTGTAAAGTGGAGGCCCTCCCCACCCCCCCCCCCTCCCCCCAAGTGCTGGGAGGGACGGCATTACAGGGCTGAGCGCCCTGCTAATGTGCTAATGAGTGGCTACCTGCCACACCCTTCAGAGTGGCCCCCACCAAAGGGCACTCCAAGCCGCCTCTACTTGGAGAGGAGCCCGGGACGCATCACACCTTTACTCCCCCGAAGGGAGTGCCTGCCTCCATTTCGACCCCTCCCTCGACCCCGTCTGGACGAGGATCTGCCTTGCCTCTCCTACGTTGCGACAGCAATAGGAGAGGATTGGGAGGGCACGCGAATCCCTGCCCCTGACGAGCCCGCATATTCGTCGCTTCAGGCCCAGTTGTGTGAGCTGGGCCTCCCAGCAGGCGGGAGGAGAAAGGAGTCCCATGAGCAGCCCCCCAAACGTACACTTGCAACACTCAAGAGAAATTGGCCCCCTTTCCTGCGCCCGCTCCCTGCGTCAAGATTAATGACACCCCTGCCTCCCCTGAGGCACACCCACACACCCTCCGCCCGCACTTCACCTGCCGCTCATCACTCAAGGAGCCACCTTCAACGCCCCGCACTTATGACGATCGAGTCTCCCTTTACACACTTCTTTCCTACCCCCCTTCTCCTCACCCGTCACCCCACACCTCCCCACCCCCCGCCAGGCGCTTGGGCCCCTGGAGGGGCAGGGCGGAGGAGGGGCTGCCGCAGACGGCGTCGCCGCTGCCCTGGCCCCCTCTCCAGCATCCCGGGCGCTGGTTGCTCGTATTGCTCGCTTCTAGCCTCGGAAATAGCTGCTCTAAACCACCGAGTCGTAGCCGGCCTTGACCAGGACTACCTTTCCTTGACTCCGGCATGCCGGACGTACTGACCAGCGTTCGCAGCCCCCAATCCAAACTCTGACCCCACTCGCCGGTCGACACCATCACGACTGACATCGCCCATTACTACTAGGTCTACATGGCTGACGGAGACAAATAACCCCGGGGGGTTCTTCTGCAGTCGGGTGCCAGACGACTGTTATGATTCCCAACCTCACGGCTCACCCAACAGTAACCGCACCAAGGTTTGACCTCGTACTGCCACGCCGGGAAGCACCGAGTCATGGACACTATCCATTCGTCCACCTCCGCTTTCTGGATGCCAGGAGAGCCCGAGACGTTCCAAAGCGGACGGACCACGTCCTCTACCACCTCAAGGAAGCCAAGATGATAACCTGGACTACCTTGATCCCAACTAGCTGGAGATCTCGAGTGACAGCACCTTCAATCACCATCAGGGACGAGGAGGTCAACCACGACAGTCTACCTCTCTTGAGAGTTTAGGAAGTGTGACCTCTCCATAGCCATCCCATCTAAATGGCGTCAACAGTTTCTAACTGCTCTCACAGCGGTTAGAAGCCCTCAGCCCGTAGTTGCGGGCCGTCCACACGGTCACATTCATCCGTCTTCTCCTGAAGTCGGTCTAAGCCGGCGACCACGCCAGCATCGCCCCCATACTCAAACCCCGACCAAAGGAGAGGAACCCTGTGATGACGCTTCTAATGCAGACTCGTCATCATCAGACGGCAATTCTCCGAAAACCTGCCGACCTACTCTTCATCCTCCCCCCAACCTCCAACAGGAGAGTAACAGGAGAACACCGATGCGAGGTCTCCGGACCGCATTGATCAGCGAACCTATGCAAGTACTCAGTCCTCACCTGGATAGGCAGCTACCCAGTCACCTACACGTCGCCATTTCATCCATCCAGCGACTGCTGGAAGAAGGGATCAAAGACTACCGGCACATGAACCAAGTGACTCAACTGAAAACTAGACCATCTCCACTCAACCACCACTCCGACAACCACACATACACCTGAGCATTCAACAGCCACATCCACGCAAGGCTACCTACATCACCTCCTTCTCTTCATCACCACCCTTCTGGCCGGCGGAAAGGAAGTAGTACCCAACCAGACCAGTTACCCTGACAGAGCAAAGCCGGACATTATGCAAGCAAGGAGAACCGGGACAGTAAGGAGATGGGAACCTGGTCCCCAAATCACCATGTGAATGTGACAATTCCCGGAGGGACCACGGACTACCGACATCACTGTCCTTGACATAGTCAGGATACGCACGAAGCTCAAGGAGGAAGTCGTCTGACGACGTCAACTCACCAGGACTGACCCTCGAAGAGTACCAGAACTTGAGAGCTTCGCCCATCGACGCCAGTCATCCCTCCATCGGTGATGACTCCTCTGACCCCGATGGGCGAGACAGCTCCCTCCTGGAATCGGACATAGCCAGTGCACTCGGGGTGGGAGGCCGACAGCAACGTCCCACATGGCTCTCAGCCAAGTGCTCTCCGCGGATCTCCGAGAGACGGATCTTGCAGCATTCGAGTCCCAAACTCGTCCATCACTAGCTGACGAATTGGAACGACCTCAACGTCTTAGGTCGACCTCGTCCACATGCAAGGAAGGACACACGATTAGGACAACAACAGAGCGACGACACTCCACCCCCTTATCGAGAGGACGAAGCCCGTCTACCCAGAGTCCAGTCAAGGGGGCCGGACCCCCTCTTAGTCGCCCTTCTTAAGCGACCCCAAGTCCTCGTTACCGATAAGGACAACGCCGCTTGGAACGACATCTACGAGGGCACCAATTCACTCTTCTGAAGGACAGAGAAGCTGTTGAGGAGTGATACCGGAAGACGACGTGGATACCCACTCCCTACGATCTTTCCAAGAAGAAGGATCATTGAACCTTCCTGACATGAAGTCGGAACCGATCGGAAGAACTGCGAAGAAGGCGAGGGGGAGCGGAGTCACAGAGGCATCAACTCAGACACCGCCTACAAGGGCTTGAGGAACACGAGAACTCGTGGGCAAGGTGGAGATGAAATAATACCGAAGAGACGTTTCCCGCAGGACCACCCATATCATCATGGCTGCACTCGCGCCCGCGACCTTCACGTTGACAAGACAGGCTAAAGTAGAACCTGTTTGTAGCCGGAAAAGTCAACGCTAGTTGGAAACGATTGCGTCCCACACAACGACAATGGAACCGCGAAGTCTCCCCACACCCACCGAACAGGTGTCCAATGGTGCACGCTGCGGAAGGTGCAATAGAGAGGTCGCGTCGGTAGACCGAGTCGACTGCAACGACTGTCGACGTCCTCTGTGCCTAGCCTGCTCTCAAGGGACGCTGGAGCCGATCTTGGGACCGACGGACACAGCACTACTCATGAGAGTCTGTCAACAGCTACTGGGGGACAATTCAGCGATCTATTGCTGCCCCGATTGCACTCACGACCACGTCCCCTCGTGGTGCTCCATCGTGGAACAGCTCGTGGAGCAGGGGATTTTTCGCCCGGAGAACTTAGCCAAGCTCCAGCTCTATCACACAGACAGAGAAGGAAACCAGCAATTTCTGGCCCTGTGTGACGTACTCTATCAGGAAGCTTGGGTGCTCCTGGGGGCGTCGACTCCAACTGGTGAGGCTAGCTCTGAATCCGTAACGTCAACCACCACGACAGGCAACGTCCACGACGACCATCCTCGGAAGACATCAACGCCTCATCCATGCAAAGACTATCACGATGTGAACCAAGTGCGCATGGCCATCGCCTTAATCGAAGACCAGCTGGATCGACTTCCTCCAAATCACCAAAGTAGAGCGACTCTCCAACGTCACCATAGAAGGCTGCGTTTCAACAGGAGGCAGCTACAGGCTGGAGACCCCTTCACCAGCTCCGGCCCTCCAAGTATGGCCACCACGGCTCCTCCTACTACACCGCCAACGCTCGACGAGCTGCCGAATGAGACATTGGAATTCATTCTGCAATGTCTAGATGGGCACAGCCTAGCTTCCGCTCGTCTAGTGTGCTCCAAGTGGCACCGCTTAGTGGACGGAGCGCCTTGGGGAACACTGCCCAAAGTCCGCTTTCGTTCACTGACAGTATCCTCCCGACCCCGAATAGAGATTCGTCTGGAGAAGTTTGTCGATGAGGCCATCCCAGGAGAAGTCGAAGAGGACGGCGAGCCGCCATCAAAGACGTCCCGCCAGGACTCATCCTCTGCCTCTCTTCACACCTCCTCCAACATCCTCCTTCGCTCTACCGAACCGTCCGGAGGGATGCGACGAATCACGAAACAGAGAAGACTGAGCCTGACCAGGAGCATCACCAGCTCCATGCTCAGGCTCACCGATACCTTGTCCAACTCAGAGGAAAGGCGAGGCCTCGCCAACTACTTTCGTCATGTAGCGGCGGACAAGTTGGTACTACAAGGCCTAAGCGGCAGAGGACTGAGGATAATGATGCTACTGTTCAAAGGGAAGTGCTTGGATAACAAGGTGCTTGTCTTTGACGGCTGCAGCTTCAAGGGAATACCCAAACGGGCGTTCTTCGGTTTCCTTCAGCCACGCCGGGGCCGCTTGGAGGAAGTCCAGCTATCTTCCTGCCACGACATGGACCAGTCTCTTTCCCCTGCCGAGTTCTGGGATGCCATCGGTCCACTGTCCGGCCCGATCCCAACCATCCGTCTCAAGGATCACCATGCTGATTCCCCATGGATGGATCAACTGGCCTCCGGAATCCTGTTACTTCCACAACCCCCATGGATGCTTGATCTGGATGGCATCAATCCTCTGCCGAGAATCGTGTATCAACGCATACGCAATTGGCTAGAAGAGGACACGATCATGGGGTCGACGTGGGTGGAGGCGAGACGGAAGCGGGAACAATCCATCTACCCTCCCAACTCTGAGTCAGCAGTCGCTAGCCCCACCGCGCCTGACGAAGCCTCTGCCTTGTGCGGCAACCTCCGAGCGGCATTCGTTCAGCCGTGCACTCGGAACCGAGAAGGGGGCTCCACTTCGTCAGTCAAAGAAGGGAAGCTCACGACGAAGGATAAGGGATGCAACTTCATCGTCAAGATCGATTGGGGTCGCGACCTCTGCCTCCACCGCTTTGGCCTTAGGGCAGGGACCTACATTTTGAAACCCGACAGCATCCGTATTCCAGTCGAGATCCACAAGATACTCAAGTGGTGCCTTGATCACGAAGGATGCTACGAGCTACACCGGCGTCGAATGGTGCTGAAGAGACTGGACAGAGCTCATCTCTCCCTCCATCTCCAATTCTAACGATTCGCGCGGATGTTGGACCAATTTCCCCAGACACAGAAACTACTCGACTCCAGGATCGCCGAATGATAATTCCCCTCCTGCCCCTTAGTGTTGTGATGCTTGTAGCTTAGATCCGAGGCCCGTTCCTCTGCCTACGCTAGTTGTTGATGTGATCGATCCTGTCCTTCCTGGCCGCCCGCGGGTGCGCTGTGCCGTTTCCAAAGCCGGTTTCGTCCGACCTCTAGTTGATGAGGCGGGTGGAAGGGAGGCCGGGATCAGTTGCTGTAGATTGTGCTCCCTTGCCCCAAAACCTGTCCTTCCTTCCTTCCTCTTCCGGTGACGATGAAAAGAGAATCTTGCTATGTTACTGCTGCATATCGCGCTTTTCACATTGTTAATTTCATTTTATGTTAAGCATGTACTGAGTTTTTGTTTTAATTCTATCATTTTTCATATAATGCCATATAATCATAGAATACAATAAATGTGAATGTAAAATATACCATTTTTAAGTTTTGTCTGTTTTTGTCATTCACTTCTAAATCTTTTATTTACTCATTGTGAAGCTCTTCTGTAATCTGAACATTAAATTAATTTTGACCTGCAGTTATGGTTAGTTATCAGTATTATTAATGTGGCAGTCTTCTGCAACTTGGGCATTAATTCAATTTAGAACAGTTCTTATTATTGATATTTATTAGTAAGATTAATGTGGTGCCCTTCTACAACTTGGTGAGTTAGTCAATACGGAACTGTATCTTTTGTTGAATTTGTTCTTGAACATTTATATGTTCATTTTATGTTAAGCATGTACTGAGTTTTTGTTTAAATTCTATCATTTTTCATATAATGCCATATAATCATAGAATACAATAAATGTGAA
>JASANA010010900.1:0-12276 GCA_030248095.1 Ptycholaimellus sp. GST1_10 | reverse complement strand
TTTGTGAAGAAAGTGGGCTACTGCCCTCTCGTTCAACCTCAGATGCTCTGTCTGTGGCATCTGAGCTTAGACCAAGGCCGCCTCATTGGCCCAGAGTTTACATCTAACAAGCCCGTCGTTTGTATTTCTTCGTCCTGTCCCTTTTTGTGCCCGTCGAGAATATGACGGGACTGGCTGGCTCGACTGAAGCCCTACAAGGACTCCCTGCTCATAGCATTCCAGACTGCGAATGTTTGGTGGAATGGTCCAGGGCTGGGTTGAGGAGCTGGTGAATCTACGACGAGAGCTGCTGGCGGAGGCAGAAGGGGATGGCCAACGATACTCTGCAGCTTGAGGAAGAGCTTCCAGCTGGGCTTCCTACGCAGAGGAGGAGAAGAGGGCTCTGCTTAAGCCCGTAGGTCTTGCTGGGCTAATTGTCTTCTGACGCCGCGGGATCTCCTCCCCCAGCCCAACAGTCTCGCCCATAGCAGCTTTGTGTGACAGGATTTCTTGTGGGAATAGCAATGAAATACAGATTTCTAATTTAAGAAATCAATAAAATTTTAAAAATTTCGGCCAAATTTTACGAAAATTAAACTTTGTGAAAATATAGAATTGTGTAATCAGACAGAGTGAGTGTCAGAGAACAGAAGCGCCGTCCAGTAGCCCCAGGATAAGTCTGGACTAGCGCCAAAGCAACTGCCGCCCTAGTTCGTGCTTAGGCTCAGGAGCTGGAACGCTGCCAGTTGGATCAACGGCAAGTGCCGGCAGAAGTTTGAGCCTTTCCTCTCAGCCTAACTTGCCTCTCAGCGGCGGAGGATTTGCCAGAGCCTTCTGGCACGGCAGCAGGAGAAGAGTGAACGGCATTCGGGCAGAGATGAGCCGGATTGAGGCTTGCCTGGATCACAGGCCAGCTGGAGGAGGTTAGCCGCCACTGTGCCTGGTTTTTGTGGAGTAAAATGGGACCTAGGGATTTAGGTTGTGGTTGATGCTTCATTGCCTTTTTGTTTTTGCCAAACAAATCTAGTTTTTTGGACAAAGCTAATGCTTGGAGGATATAATGCTCAAGAACGATGAGAAGCGGAATAAACTGCAGGGAGAAAGGTGCATCTTTCTAGCAACCTCTCTCTGCACATTTTCCAAACTCAACAAAAACTGGTCTCGCCAGACTAAGCCAAACTATGACCGAACGACCCGCATTTATAGCCGTAAAAGTGAGCAAAGCCTTTCTTCTTTGAGCTAGCAAGGATAGTGGCGGTGGCGGGGCGAGAGGCGGATGCCCTGCAGCATGGCGGCGATGGCGGCAGAGTTGGCGAGCTCTGACAGGCAGGCCTGAGCAGCTCCAGGCCAAACTCCAGCCTCTTGGAGAAGGCTGAACAGGAGGCGGAACTGTGCCCCTGGAGAAGAGCGCCAGAGACTGGACCAGCTGAGACAAAGCCTTGCCAGACAGACCCTGGCCTTCTGCCGATCCATCGTTCAGCCATCTCTGCCCCTTTATAGTTTCCTCAGCAATTTGCTTCTATCGTCGAGCAAGAAAATATAAACAAAACTAATGCCAAGACCTCGCTCTTCAAACTTGCGTCTATAGGCCTTTGTTACCAGCCACAATAGCCAGTAAATACTGAAAAATAACTCCTAATGTTTTTAAGAGGCCTATTTTACTATGATCACTAATCATGTAACATTGGCAGATCAAAAGTGTGTATTGGAAAAAAACGGCCGAATTGCAGGAACACGAAGCGGCGGTGATGCTACAAGCGAACAGAGAAAGGGTCTGCATGTGTTCCTGGGGAGGCGGAGTGAAAAATGGTGGGATGATGATTGCAGATCTGGGCGGAGGCTTTGTCTCGCCTGCCCACCGGAATACCTCGACAACTGCTAGAGGAGCTGGAAAGGGGCGCTATTGGTCCGCAGCTTGCCAAACTCTTCCAATCGGCTAGGAGCTTTCTAACAGGGGAAAATGGCAAAGGCGATAGCAAACAAATCAGAATGTGTAATGCTATTTACTTTGGCACTGAGTTCGGCTATGAATTGGGTTAAAACTTTAGCCGCCTTTTCCTCCAGCCACATTTTCTTTAATCATTCGTTATTTATCCTTTGTTTTCAACTTTTTTCACCAACATAAACAAATTTCATTCGCCAGTCATAAATGATTTTAAAAGCCTACCTTAAAGGGAGAGTATCAGAAATGTCAGCCACCTCAGATCGAGGCCAGGTTTTTTTTATGAGCAAAGCTAGGTAAATTGATGTTGCAAGCATATTTGGTTTTTGCACGTTGGTGTTAAAATTCTGATTAAACAAGTATATGGCGCAGAGCGCAATAGGTGACCGCGGAGCTCTCAACATACCCCATTTTTCAACCTTTCTACCTAAAAAAGTTATGTTTCAAATGCTCCGGGACTTGTCAAACCTCTCCAGATCTTCCTCAAATTTTATTTCCTTTCAGGAAAAAAAAGTTTGTCAATATCCGTTGAGAATTGAGCCTTTTACAGCATAACCAAATTTTCGACCTTTCTACCCAAAAAAGTAATGTTTCAAATGCTCGGAAACCAGTTCCACCCCTCCATATCTTCCTAAAATCTCATTACCTTTCAGGAAAAAAAAGTTTGTCCAAATCCGTTGAGAATTGAGCCTTTTACAGCATACCCAAATTTTCAAACTTTCTACCCAAAAAAGTAATGTTTCAAATGCTCGGAAACCGGTTTCACCTCTCCAGATCTCCCTAAAATTTTATTACCTTTCAGGAAAAAAAAAGTTTGTCCCAATCCGTTGAGAATTGAGCCTTTTACAGCATACCCAAATTTTCAACCTTTCTACCCAAAAAAGTAATGTTTCAAATGCTCGGAAACCGGTTCCACCCCTCCCGATCTTCCTAAAATCTCATTACCTTTCAGGAAAAAAAAGTTTGTCCCAATCCGTTGAGAATTCACCATTTCTCAGCATACCCCATTTTTCAACCTCTCTACCCAAAAAAGTAATGTTTCAAATGCTCGGAAACCGGTTCCACCCCTCCAGATCTTCCTAAAATCTCATTACCTTTCAGGAAAAAAAAAGTTTGTCCAAATCCGTTGAGAATTGAGCCTTTTACAGCATACCCAAATTTTCAAACTTTCTACCCAAAAAAGTAATGTTTCAAATGCTCGGAAACCGGTTTCACCCCTCCAGATCTTCCTAAAATTTTATTACCTTTCAGGAAAAAAAAAGTTTGTCCCAATCCGTTGAGAATTGAGCCTTTTACAGCATACCCAAATTTTCAAACTTTCTACCCAAAAAAGTAATGTTTCAAAAGCTCGGAAACCGGTTCCACCCCTCCATATCTTCCTAAAATATTATTACCTTTCAGGAAAAAAAAAGTTTGTCAAAATCCGTTGAGAATTGAGCATTTTACAGCATACCCCATTTTTCAACCTTTCTACCCAAAAAAGAAATGTTTCAAATGCTTGGAAACCGGTTCCACCCCTCCAGATCTTCCTAAAATCTCATTACCTTTCAGGAAAAAAAAAGTTTGTCCCAATCCGTTGAGAATTCGCCCGTTCCCAGCATTTCCAGAAATACATACATATATATATATATATATATACGAGGACAAAAGTTGAGCAACCTCTATAGACCGCGGAGCGGCCCTTCGGGTCGCTCCGCGGTCAAAAATTCTCAAAGTTTCATGTGTTGTAGCATAGGAGAATCGAATTTTAGTAACACAAAAAATCGTCAAAAAATCAGATGACCTTCCCCCATTTTGCCCCAACAAAAATGGCAAGATATGATCAAAATCTAAACGTTTGATCAAAAAAAGAACGTAAAATCGATGCGACATTTTGCGAGCAGCCCAAAATGTATCTGGCCCCTACATTTTGGCTTACTCAGATAGACGTTGTTTCAATGACTTAACTTGTAACTTTAATGCGAACCAGTTGGTTTGATTGATTCAAGTGTTAAAATAGAGCTAAATAAATTCTGTGTTACTCGCCAAAAATTGTATTCCATCAGAATCCAACATTGAAACAATAGTTGCCATGCTATTTAACACCATTTGTCTCTATTTGGCCTTTCAACACCCAATAAAGCTTCAAATATATCAAGATTCTTCTGGTCGGAAACCTTGGGTTTCTACTCAAGAACTTTATGTTTCACATAATTTGCTAATTGATAATGTGAGATACTTCGGTTTGATCATTTTACAAACGATTTTTAACTTTTAAAATGGGTTATTTAGCAAAGCTTTATCTGAAAATCAAAGCTGTTTTGGGAGTAGCTAACATGCCTTGCAAGATACACTGGCAACCAACGACTTTCCAAATAAGTATCAGTCAAATTGGTGACACCGTCATTTCTGATACCCTCCCTTTAAAAGCAGACCAAATTATTCAGACCAAAGGTCAAGGCTGAAAATGGAATTATTCGTTTGAGGAACAAGTGTCCGGAGATGCACTGCTAGCGAATGCAAAGGAGGTAAGCGCAGAAGCGCTAGTCAAGCACCTTATTACCAACGTATCAGCTCACCTTTCCCTCTCCGCCTCCACCCCTCTGCAGAAACCCAGAAGAGGACTCTGCAGGCTGAGCAACAGACAAGCGGCCTCCGTGATCGCTTGCTGGAACGTTTGCACAGCCTCATTCAAAAGCCTGGTGGTCTGGAGCTGCGTTTGGTTCGTCTCAGGGGCTGACTCCTAGAACCCCCCCCCCAAGACTTACACCCCCCAATATTCCACCCCCCCCCCCCATGAATTACACCCCTCCCCCAAGAATTACACCCCCCAAGGCATATATATTTAAAATTTTTTTATTGCCTTAACATACTTCCCTTTACATATCTCTAAATTTAAACTCACGGAATTTTCATGTAGATGATTAAATACCTACTTTTTTACTGAGTCTAAACCGAGTTAGTCTATACTGTGTTTGTCATGCTACTAGTTAGTCTATACCACTATATAGGGCGTAGCCAACACAAAAACTAAAAGACTCGCGTACAACATAGTTAGTCCTTAAACATAGTAAGTCCTTACCAAGTTCATTGATGTTTTAGAGTGCTCAACTCGGTAAGGACTAACTAGTAGGTACTGCCACCACTGAGGATCACACTGAGCAGAAGCTTTGGCTGCCCACTGTTCAGGATGCATATGCAAAACTCAATAGTGAATTAAAGTTATATCGTAGCATCACTTAACTGGGTTGCAGCATTGCAGCTTCTGATATTGCAGCTTCTGACACTTAATTTCACCAAAATGGTGCTTATAATTGATTTCTAACCATGAGAAAGTTATATATTAATGAAACATTAGGCGCTTGAGCAGTTTTCACGGTATTGCAAATCCAAAATTAAATGCCGGGTAACATCCTGAACTGTAGATTTTTATTGGGGCATTCAAAGTCAAAACAGACTTCACAGCTGTACGATTCTATTCAACCGCATTTTTTTAAGCCCAAGATCGTCTCTGTAGGTACTTTCTACGACCCATGACAGCCGTTAACAAAATGCAACTTTCGGCCCCTGTGTTATAACTTTTGGAGTTTCGCATTTCGGCCCCCGTTGCAATGTTATAGAAGCTTTTCCTCCATTATAATACACCTCCATGCTGCCACAGTGAAAGGACGAGCCTTTTAGTTCTTGCGCCTTATTACTACTCCTGGTAGTAGCATGACGAACTAGTAGCATGACGAACTCGGTATAGACTTGCTAAAAAAGTATGTATTTAGTTGTTTAGACAAGTATATGGCGCAAAGCGCAATAGGTGACCGCGGAGCGCTTGCACCTTCACAAGTAGCAATATCCTAATTTTAAGGAAAATTTCTGCTGTGAGGGTGAACATTGCATCTCAAAAGGAAAAGTATGTGGTTTCTCAACCATTTTAAAAAGTAAGCACATATTTAGAATCGGTATATATGACTTGTGAACAACAAAACTCAAGTGTTCTGTTCAATTATCAGCCGTTCAGCTGCTACTAATTATTGATGCTATTGTCATGCATGAAAGTTTGTCACTCAAGAGGGCAAGTCTGTGGTTTCTCAACCATTTTCAAAAGTAAGCACAGATTTAGAATCGGTATATATGTCTTGTGAACAAACAAGGTATTCTCGGCTGTTGCCAAGAGATGCGCGGCCTTACTTTAAGATACCACCCAGATGAACCTCCGTGCCACATTTCAGCAGATTTCAATGAAAAACCATGAATTTACCATGTTTAAATTTTTGAAACATCAAAATTTTAGGTTATTGACTATAAATCAAGAAATAATAAAAATTTCCAAAATTCCTTATACCAGCTTCAAGGTATCACCACGACAGACGTATATGCCAAAACTCAACTGATTTCATTGAAAAACCATGGTTTTATGCATGTTCGAATTTTTGAAACATCAATATTTTGGGTTTTTGACTATAAATCAAGAAATAATAAATATTTCAAAAATTCCTTTTGCCAGTTTCGAAATGTTACTTAGACGGACGTATCTGCCAAAAATCAGCTAATTCCATTGAAAAACCAGTAATTTAGGATTTTTCGTATTTTGAAACATCAAAAAATTGAGTTTTGGGCGAAAATCAAAAAATTACGCCAAGCGCCAAAAATGGTCCCGAGGCACCGCCTAGGCGGACCTTCATGCAAAAAATCAGCCAATTTCGTTGAAAAACCGCGGAGTACGGGCATGGCACACACATATATATATATATACTAGTAATATGGGTCAGTGGCCGCGCTTCGCGCGGCCACACTTTTCGTTCCTTCACAGCATATGAAATCTTATAATCAAATCACTGGTGTCTGCTGATACAGCGCCAAAAGTTATTGCAGAAAAGTAATTTAATCTGTATACCACGAAAATCAAAAGATCTCAAGATCCACCGATCATAAAAAATTGTGATCAACAATCAATGCTAATCATTGCTGATCAATGACCAATGACTGTCAGCTGTCAGTATCGCAAGCAGTCAAAGCTTCCTCTGGATTGCATTGCATATCCTTACTAAAAACTACTTTGCAACATCAGCTCGCTGAGTAGAGCCAAAATCACGAAAATTGACTTTACTCATTGACATTTTTGAACAGTTTAATCTCAAAAAAGAGAAAAAGTAAATTAAAGGTCTTAAAAAGAATTGTTTGGCCTTGAATTGAAAAAAAAGTCCGACAAGAAAAGTCAAAAATTGAATGAACTACAAAGGAGTAAAGTCAAAAAAGGGGCAAAAATTGCAAAATTTGACACGTTTTCAACCATAATTTATTTTTAAGGAAAAACTGCGAGGACGAGCGGTGATATTTTGTCAATCTTGCTGAGATCTGTCCAAAATGCTATCATATGCCAAGATAGGTTGAGAATCCAGACCCCGCCGAGACCCCTCCAAAAATGGCATCACCCATATTATATAAGATACTAGTAATATTGGTGAGTGGCCGTGCTTCGCGCGGCCACCTCTTGATTAAAACTAAAGAATTGGCGGTTAATCACAAAAATTCAATATGGATTAAAAATGGGGCAATGTGACTTCAGATAGACACTAAGCGCACCCTCTGCGCAGCAGAGTAAACCCACAGCTACATCATCACCCACATATAATTACTAAACTTCCTTGAAACATTGGGTCCATGAGTAGGGCCAAAAGCACAAAAATTGACTTCACTCAATGACATTTTTAGCTAAAAAAGTTTGAGTAAAATGAAAATGTAAATAAATGCACTTATACAGAATTGTTCAGGCTTGAATTTAAAAAAAAATCCGACAGAAAAAGTTAAGAATTGAATGAACTACAAAGGAGCAAAGTCAAAAAAGTTGCACAAATGGCAAAATTCCACACGTTTTCAATCATAATTTGTTACTAAGGGAAAACTGCGAGGACGAGCGGTGATATTTTGTGAAACTCGCTGAGATCTATTCAAAATGCTATCATGTGCCAAGAATAGTTTAGAATTCAGGCTGCGCAAATGCATTTATCACGCGTATTATAGAAGATATAAATGCGGACAGACGGACGCAAAAATGGGGTAACTGCTTAAGCTGGCCTTGGCCGCCCGCCGCTTCGGGGAGGGCGCCAGAGCTCCTCCGGCCTCCGGGCACGGGTGCTACGGCCCCTACGCTTCGCCTAGCATGCTTCGCATGCTAGGCTACGCTCCGGGGCCTCCGCACCCATGCCCTCCGGCCTCGGGAGCTCTGACTGCCCTGCCCTCCGTGGCAGGCGGCCTGCGGCCGCGCAAAAAACTCAAGTGTTCTGTTCAATTATTAGCCGTTCAGCTGCTACTATTTATTGACGCTATTGTCATGTGTGAAAGTTTGTCACTCAAGAGGGCAAGTCTGTGGTTTCTCAACCATTTTCTAAAGTAAGCACAGATTTGGAATCGTTATGTACGACTTGTGAACAAAAAAACTCAAGTTGTCTGTGCAATTCTTAAGATTACAGGTGCTACAGCACAAAAACTGTATATTGCAATGTTTAAACCTTTCTACCCAAAAAAGTAATGTTTCAAATGTTCGGAAACCGGGTCTACCCCTCCAGATCTTCCTAAAATAGCATTAGCTTTCAGGAAAAAAAAAGTTTGTCCCAATCAGTTGAGAATTCGCCCGTGGACAGCATTTCCAGATATATATATACCTATTGGGCTTGCGCGAACGGAGCTTTAGCGAAGTGTCAGCGCCAAGCCCCTCTTTTCGACCCAGGTGTATGTTTTGAGGGTTATTGCTAGATCTTAAATTTGATAAGGCGATTGCTCGTCACAGAAGGATCCAATCGCTCTAATTCTTTCACCATTGGAAAGAGCAACATCGAATTGACTATAGTTTATCTTTTGACTTTTGCCCAAAACTATTTGTTTTAATATGTAAAATGCAAAAAACCATTTGTCCGAACTCCGACTCCTCCTCCTCCTCCTCCTCCTCCTCCTCCTCCTCCTCCTTCTCCGCATCTATTCAATGGACGATAGTAGGTATTCATTTCTTCCCCCACAACCCTTCCCCGGGTCCTTGAGCCTCATGTATTGACTTTTATTCATAAGTCTTCAGTTAAACAGCTATGCATATGCATCCATGGTGTAGTGGTCTATGCGATTAACCAGCTGGGGCAACCTGGGAGGTTCGAATCCTTTTTAGGCAATCATTTTTATTTCGGAAACTTTAAGTTGAAAAAACAACTGGTACCATCGGCAGGTCAAAATTAGAACTCTTTTCTCCCAAAAATCGATTGCCCTAAGCATATATCATGAAAATTTCACAAAAATATGTTAGGTTGCTCATAAATTTGAATTGTATTTTTGATTTTCGAATTTTTTTTTGTTATATTTTTTAAATAATTAAAAAAAAACAAAATATTTTTTTTTTATCCATTAATATCTAAATATATTTTCGATTCTTTTATGTTTGTTATATTTTTTCAATGAGTTTATTTTTATTTATTTTTCATATATTTAAAAAAAATTTTATTTATACATTTTATATTATATTAAAAGTGGAAGAAATAACTGGTACCATCGGCAAGCCAAATGTGGGTCTCTTTTCTCCAAATTTTGTAATTGCCTCGAGCAAAAAGTCAAGGAAATACATCTACTACTAGTGGAATCTGCTGCGTCATCTGTATTTTGTTTTTGGCGCGCATGGAAAGAGACACTGAACTGCGCGCCAAAAACAAAATGCAACTGTCCAAGCAGATTCCACTAGTAGTAGATGTATTTCCTTGACTTTTTGCTCGAGGCAATTACAAAATTTGGAGAAAAGAGACCCACATTTGGCTTGCCGATGGTACCAGTTATATATATATCTGGTACTATCGGCAGGCCAAATGTGGGTCTCTTTTCTCCAAAATTTGGAATTGCCTCGAGTAAAAAGTCAAGGAAATACAATTTCTACTAGTGGAATCTGCTGCATCATTTGCATTTTGTTTTTGGCGCGCAGTTCAGTGTCTCTTTCCATGCGCGCCCAAAAACAAAATGCAGATGATGCAGCAGATTCCACTAGTAGAAATTGTATTTCCTTGACTTTTTACTCGAGGCAATTCCAAATTTTGGAGAAAAGAGACCCACATTTGGCCTGCCGATAGTACCAGATATTTCTTCCACTTTTAATATAGTATAAAATGTAAAAATACAAATTTTATATTGTTGACTGTATGTTTAGTTAAGATTTTATAAATAAATAAATAAAAGATATGTAATATATATATAATATATATAATATATATATAATATATATAAAAAAAGATATAAATAAAAAAAATGAATAAAAAACTTATTTAAAAAATATAACGAAAAGAAAAAGTTCGAAATTGAAAAATACAATGCAAATTCATTGGAAAATTAACATATTTTTGAGAAATTTTCTTGTCTTAAACTCAGGGCAATCGATTTTTGGGAGAAAAGAGATATTTCTTAAAGATAAAGATTAAAGATATTTCTTCCACTTTTAACATAGTATATAATTTTATAATGTTGGTTACATATTTAACTAATATTTTATTGGATAAATAAATAATAAACAAAACCTTTAAAAAATTTTTTTCAAATCGGATATTACAATGCAAATCTATTGGCAAACATAAAAATTTTTGAGAAATTTTCTTAGATTATGTTTAGGAGTATCGATTTTTGGGAAAAAAGAGCTTTACATTAGGCCTTCCGATGATACCAGTTGTTTTCTCAATTTTAAACAGACAAAAATAAAAAAGAGTGCTTGAGAAGGATTCGAACCTGCCAGGTTCATTCATCTGACCAATTGCGTACACCACTACACCAGTGGGGCATATGCCACCTTAGCCCAACTTCAGATTTATCACTAAATGACTACATGATGAAGCCCAGTGACTGGGGCAGGGGGCGGGGGAAAAAAATGAATACCTACTATCGTCCATTGAATAGATGCGGAGAAGAAGAAGGAGGAGGAGGAGGAGGAGGAGGAGGAGTTCGGACAAATGGTTTTTTGCATTTTTCTTAATAAAATAAATAGTTTTGGGCAAAAGTCAAAAGATAAACTATAGTCAATTCGATGTTGCCCTTTCCATTGCAAAAAGAATTAAAACGATTGGAGCTTTCTGTGACGAGCAGCAGCCTTATCAAAATTGAGATCTAGCAATAACCCCAAAAACGTACACCTAGGTCGAAAAGAGGGGCTGGGCGCTGACACTCCGCTAAAGCTCCGTTCGCGCCAGCCCAATATATGAGGACAAAAGTTGAGTAACCTCTATAGACCGCGGAGCGGCCCTTCGGGCCGCTCCGCGGTCAAAAATTCCTTGAGTTTAAATTTCGAGATATGTAAAGAGAAGCATTTTAAGCTGATAAAATTTTTTTCAATATATACCCTTTGGGGGGGGTGTAATTCTTGGGGGGTGGGTGTAATTCTTTGGGGGGGTGGGTGTAATTCTTGGGAGGGGGTGTAATTCTTGGGGGGGGGTGTAACCCCATGGGGGGGTGTAAGTCTTGGGGGGGGGGGGGTTCTAGGAGTCAGCCGTCTCAGGCCTCTAAAAGTCCTCAATCGCTCCACTAAGAGAACAGTGGGCCAGAACAAGGCCTTTGCTGGCATTGGCAGGAGGAGACGGGGGATGGGGATCGTGTTCTGGTGCTGAGCAAAGGAACTACTGTTCTTGGTGCGCAGGCTTCTCAGCACTCAACTTCCTTGAAAATGTTGCAAAACTAATTTATCAGGCACAGCTATACTGAAGCTGTTGCTGCTGTTGGAATGTCCACAGCTGAGAGTCATGCTGTTCAACTGTCATGGTGGCTCAAGTCACTTTTGATGGGGCCACAGATGGATACTGGCCTCGTTGAAGAATTGAAGTCGGCAGACAGATTCCGCTCCTTGCTGAAGCGGACAGAGCCTGAGTTGGTGGCCAGTGGCAAGTGTGTCATTCTTCTAGACACCTGAAATAATGTTAAACTTGAACATGTGTTGCCTGCATGATTGAACTGTTGAAGGTTTGAAATTAGCGCAAAAGCAGGAATACACAAGATGGTACAAATTATGCAAAGCAAATTACTTGAGCTTATCGCAGAGTTTTTGAAAGTTTTTGAACCATTCAAAAATGCGCGGCTAAAAATGTATGACTCTCCCGACTCGAAAATGTGCGACAAGTTTAGGTATTCATGTTGGCAACTGATCTCCTTGCTTTATTTAAATTCAATTCTGGCTACGAGATTTACTCGTTTGTCCGACAACATCTGCCAAAAGAATTAAATACCATTATTCTTGCTGTGTGCAGCCTTAGAACTCAGCTGTCTGATAGATTTGACTTTTGAGTTTTCGTGAAACTGTAGAGATTTGTGTTGACGACAATATCCATGGATTCAATGAAATGAGCACATACGCAGCAAACATCCATCATTGATTCTAA
>JASANA010010898.1:0-28925 GCA_030248095.1 Ptycholaimellus sp. GST1_10 | reverse complement strand
ATGTACTTCGTTCAGTTACGTATTGCTAATGCAATTTTGGATTGTTTAACAGCATCAATAGCAAAATAAGTGTACCTAAACGAGCTGCGACAGACGTGGCCCATGGCAGCCATTCCCAGTGGCCGTTTATGAGCGGAGCCAGGGAGAGCCGTGTTCGTCCAGTTCATGCACTGGTAGTCCTCTGAGTCACACTTTGCTGTCTTGTCCGCTGCGGACTGCATAGGTTGAACCCTTGTCCAGTGCCTTGCTTCCATAGTAGGCGGCTGGGTGCTGGCTATGGGAGCCGCCGTCCCAGGAGCAGCGATCCTCCGCGCACTCCCCCGTCTCAGTTACGCCCTCGTTGGCTGTACACACAGTCAGCAGGCTTTTCTTTCTCAGCCAATTTTGGCAGCTTTGCTTGAGCTTGTCCCACTTAGTGGGACAGTGAAAAGCTCGAAACTCCACTATCGATACCACTTGATAGCTAATTTAATGGCCTATTTTAATGGCCATTAAATCTTCTCAGCGAAGAAGCCTTATAACAGCACTCAAAGAATGTCTGAGCAGCAAAAATAAAAACAATTAAATGACCAGCCTTCTCGTGGTGAGCAAATGAGGGTAGCCTCTGTGCCGCCAAACTGACGACAATTCTCGCGCTTCAAGGCGATGGGGCTCTTTTTGGCGCTGCAGTCCGCGCTAGTGTCGAAGCACTGGCCTCAAAATACCGACCTCTAGTTTGCTCTCTAACCAACAATATATGTGCAGATGCAGACCATAGCGGAATGGCCCTTCCCATCGTTTGGACAGGAGGTCGTTGGAGTTGAGGGAATCCCCGTCCACAGTAAGATAGTCAGGGTAGCAGCCGAGCTTCATGAGCATGGAGTTGCGGGAGCAAGGGTGTCGCGAGGCTGTGTGCCCAGAAATTCAGAGCCAGCACAGGCTGTGTTGATGTCGTGCATGAGGCCTAAAAAATCTTTTTTTGATGGCCAAGAGATTTTGAATGATATTGAATGAAATATTTTTGGCGAATTTTGGGCCAGCTTGCAGCTGTTTTGTGTTTGGTTTCATTTTTTGAGCATGGGCAAAAAGGGAGCATCGCCCTGTAAGAATATTTCGTGTTCCAGAGCACTCTAAACAAACAAAAGTTTGACAAGATTGAAATTCTCAGCTAATTGGGCTGGCGCGAGCGGAGCTTTAGCGGAGTGTCAGCGCCCAGCCCCTCATTTCGACCCAGGTGTATGTTTTAGGGGTTATTGCTAGATCTCAATTTTGATAAGGCTGCTGCTCCTCACAGAAAGCTCCAATCATTTTAATTATTTTTGCAATGGAAAGAGCAACATCGAATTGACTATAGTTTCTTTTTTGACATTTGCATGAAATGGCTTATTTTACCATGAAAAATGCAAAAAATCATTTGTCCGAACTCCTCCTTCTTTTTCTTCTCCTTCTCCTACGCATCTATTCAATGGACGATAGTAGGTATTCATTTCTTCCCCCACCCCCTTCCCCGCGCCTCATGTATTTGTTTAATCTTAGCTCTTTAGTTACACTATGAAGTCATATGGACCAGTGGTGTAGTGGTGTAAGCGATTGTGGAGCTGAAAAAACTGGCAGGTTCGAATCCTTCTCTCCTTATTTTTGTCTGTTTAAAGTTGAGAAAACAATTGGTACCATCGGAAGGCCTAAAGTAAATCTTTTTTCTCCCAAAAATCGATTGTCCTGAGTATAGACTAAGAAAATTTCTCAAAATTTTTTTAGTTTGCCAATAGATTTGCTTTGTAATTTCCGATTTTTGAACAAAATTGTTTTTTTTAAAAAGCTTATTTTTTTATTTATTATTTTTTATCATATTATTATATTTTTGACCGCGGAGCGGCCCGAAGGGCCGCTCCGCGGTCTATAGAGGTTACTAAACTTTTGTCCTCATATATATATGTATGGAAATGGTGGGAATGGGTGAATTCTCAACGGATCTTGACAAACCTTTTGTTCCTGAAAGGTAATAATGTTTTAGGAAGATATCCCAGGTAGGAAGCGGTCCCGGACCATTTGAAACATTACTTTTTTGGGTAGAAAGGTTGAAAAATGGGGTATGCTGAGAAATGGTGAATTCTCAATGGATTTGGACAAACTTTTTTCCCTGAAAGGTAATAAAATTTAAGGAAGATCTGGAGGGGTGGAACTGGTCCCGAATCATTTGAAACATAACTTTTTTGGGTAGAAAGATTGAAAAATGGGATATGCTGTGAAATGGTGAATTCTCAAAGAATTTGGACAAACTTTTTTTTCTCTGAAAGGTAATAAAATTTAAGGAAGATCTGGAGGGGTGGAACTGATCCCGGAGCATTTGAAACATTACTTTTTTGGGTAGAGATTTTGAAAAATGGGGTATGTTGAGAAATGGCGAATTCTCAACGGATTTGGACAAACTTTTTTTTTGCTTAAATGTATTAAGTTGTGGAGGAGGGGGGGAGCTCCGCGGTCACCTATTGCGCTCTGCGCCATATACTTGTTTTATTTTTTTATCTAATAAAATCTTAGCTAAATATATAACCAACATTATAAAATTTGAATTTAAACGTGTTGTTTTATATTAAAAGTGGAAGAAATATCTGGTACCATCGGTAGGCCGAATGTGGGTCTCTTTTCTCCAAAATTTGTAATTGTCTCGAGTAAAAAGTGAAGGAAATACAATTTATACTAGTGGAATCTGCTGCGTCATCTGCATTTTGTTTTTGGGCGCGCATGGAAAGAGACACTGAACTGCGCGCCAAAAACAAAATGCAACTGTCCATGCAGATTCCACTAGTATAAATTGTATTTCCTTCACTTTTTACTCGAGACAATTACAAATTTTGGAGAAAAGAGACCCACATTCGGCCTACCGATGGTACCAGATATAGGCTAGTATTAGTGGTAACAGAAAAATGGAAAATATTTATTTTGCTGTCATTAAATACACTAATTGTGCTCACCGATGGTATGTGCAATTTCGTGGGCTATCACGGAGGCCAGGGTCCGCAGTCGCCCTGCCCATTCCGTCTCACTTCGTTCATTCTTAAAGTACACTCCTGTTTATTAATGGAGCTTTTCTGAGATGGTCGAATGTCTCAGAAACGCCCTTGCCGAAAACTTTTGACCCCCTTTTTATATTTTTTCAGAAACTAGACACAATTCTAAGACTTTTGGTGGCCTATGGGTGTGCAAAACTCGAAATTCGATTTTTGGCAAAATTGTGACGTTAAAATTTTTATTAAGGGGGGAGGGAATAAAACACTTAGTGGGATTCTGGTCATCAGCCCTTTATGTCAAATGTACAAAGTCCAAGCAGGGCTTTCGCAAAAAGTTTTGCAGTCAATAAGCAAAATAAGTTTTTGTTTTTGAAGCCAATTTAAGTTTGCATCGCCTCATTCAAATAGATTCCGGATGTTTACAGCCCACCGTCCTCGACTGGTCTCAAACACGGCGAGCAAAGCCGATCGGTCGGTGCCCAGAACGGCGTAGTCTGTAAAGCCATTGACTGACTGGCCAAAGGCGGGTAGCTCTTGCCGCCTTTCTGTGCCCGCAGCTGGCCACCTCAAATTTTTTTTTGAAAAAAATAAAAAAAAGTTTATATTTTGGGCGTAAATTTTCATGATTTGTATTTGCAGCAGATAAGCTCTAGAAACGCAAAAAAACGCAAAAATGCGTTGAAAAAATTACGATCGCCTTGTGCTGACGCCGGCAATGCCTTTATTGGTTGGATATCCCAGGCTGGTTGCCTTCTGAAAATAGGCCAGCAATGCTCTGCAGTCTAGGAATGTCAAAAGCCAACATTTTTAATCGCTCTTAGAATGCTGTTTCGAATCGTCCTTGTGTCAGAGGATTTGATTCGCTGTACAGCTGTAACATTTTCTTCGGGCGGGAAATCAGGCCAGTAGCCGTACTCAAGGGATATCTGGAATGAGGTTCATTTTCTTGAGTGAGGTGGGGATCTTTTTAGGTCATTTAGACAATTTTTAGGTCAAGAGCTGTATTTTTGCCATTTCTAATTTTACTGATGCTAATAAAACAAACGATCATAAATGTAAAAATTAAAAAATCAAATTCAAAATTCTAATAAGTTTAGCTGGCCTTGCCTTAGTGCCTAACTTCATCTGGCACCTTTCAATATTTCACAACAGTTGAGCGCACAGACCAACACAGGAACAGACAAAAGCCACAAGCCTTGAATTTGAATCCAGATGTAGGATTGTTGTAAATGCAGTCTACGCGTTCATCAATCGTCTTTTTGGCCTGGGCCTTTAGATCAGTTTCTGACTTGTTCAGAGAGGTTGCATAGGATTTCAGGTCATCTTCCGCATACCTAGGCCCAATTTATGCACTGCTTACTGAAGAGCAAACCTAAGAATGAACCAGTCAAAAGCCACCAAAAAATTGATGGTAAAGCTAAGGTTTTGACGGCTGTTTGGAATCTGACACATCGGGTCACGTCCCAATCCATCCACATCCACCATCATCTGGCAACAGTTTGCCGTATTATTTCCGATAGATTTGGATTTCTTTTTGACTTGAGAATTGGCTAGAAAAGGACATAATAAGAAGATACTGGCTTGCAGAGGATGTTTCATTTTCTGCTAAAACTATCAAATGTCTTGGTTTGTAGGTTGATTACGCGGGCAGTCGAATCTCACGAATTTTTAGAAGCAGTGCTATTTTTGGCGTGGAAAAGTTTGCTTACTCGAAATAAAATTGTAGTTTTTTAAGCTAGAAAAATAGCTTATGTTTTTCTTCCTCATGTAGCCTCATGGAATTTGGGTTTTGTTTGGGTGAGTTTGCTTTCAGGGTTTTGTTATGTTTTAGAGCATTAAAACCGATTCCTTCTCTTCTTCCCTCCCTTCTTTCCTCTCTTTTTTCTGTTTCCCTCTCCTTTCCTGTACACCTGCTCTGGGTCAAAGTAAACTAGAAATTGACGGATAGGTGGCGGCCTTGCGTATGAAAATGTTATTTTTCATTAGCTACCTACCCATCCATATAGGTAGAAATGCTGTAAGGAGCTCATACCAAGCCATCTCAAATTTTTCCAGAACGTGCTAACTTCATACTAACTATGCCACCTAATTTTGAAAGGTGGTGAAAATCAACTGTTTTGAAACAAATGATTAATAAAAAAGTTAACATTAATTATACACTAATGTTGCATCAGAAATCAAACTTATAGCCAACAAAGCATTAGCTTTTGCAATATGCAAATCGTATTTGCAGTAAATGCGCTTTTTCGTCATGATTCAGCCAATGCAAATGCCCCAGAATGCGCGGACTCAAAGTATAGTAGAATGTTAGGATGCGCAGGTATTGAAGATCGTTAGAAGAGATGGCCAGCATGCACTTCTCAGCAAGCCCGGATAGCGCTGGTGCAGTAGGAGTGAAGACGGGGTAAAAGTTAAGGCAGGATGGCTGAGCCGGGTGGAGGAGGAGGAGTGGATCCATTGGCGCGGTTCAAGAAAACTAATGCCAGACATCGAGTCCACGCCAATATGCTCAAGCGCAGCCCTGATGCTACCAAGAATCTGGAAAAGACCAGGGCCAAGAAAGTGAAGCGTGTGGTGAACGAGGTTGGCATTTTTCCTTTGAATGAGCAGTACTAAGCGGGTTATTGTTGAGGAGAAGAAGCTGTCTCTGCTTTGGCGTTTCTGCCTTCAGCTGAAGGACGACGGTCTGAGTCTACCTTTTCGCCCAGGCTGCGACCCAGACCTCTACCCCGCTGCTGCCAAGAAGAGACCCCGGATACTTGTCCCTCGGGTTCTTTTTTGATGTTTAAGTTTTTGAGCGAAAGCGAGTGGTTGAGACTGGTTGTTGCAGAGTATGTGAGAGTGGGTGAGTGGTTGAGGGTGATTGATTGAGAGCGTGGATGAGCCTGAATGCGTGACGAAGATGGCGGAGAAGCTGGACAAGTACATCATCCAGGATCGGATGGTCTTCTGCAAATCCACTGTCAACCGCGTCTCCGGCTGGATCTGGCTGAACTGGACTTCTCCTGCGGAATCATCAAACGACGACCTCAATCTTCGACAGATTGCCATCGATGTATAGTAAATTTAAATTATTATAATATAGAAAGTGAAAAATATTTAAGCTACTTTGAGTCATGTCTGAAATAAATGTAATCGTAATTTTGAATAGGTAGAATTAATGGTCAATGTGAAAAAATGTACAGAGCTGGCAGCAGCGTTTCCACGCATCCTTGTCGGCGGTGTTTGCGGAGGAAGAGAAGGTGCTGAAAAGTCGGGCAGATGCGCTGGAGAAGGCTGGAAAAGACCCGGCCAATGCCAACAAAGCTGTCGGCGACATTATCAGGGGTTAATGACTTTGGAATTTTATTTTAAAAACAAATATTTGTGGAATATAAAAAAATTTTGTTAAAGTAGAAAACAGAAAGCGGCAATGAAAAGGGATTTCAGAGGTGAACCAGGCCTACCCGCTTGCCTACCCGCCTATCAGGGCCTGTTGGACAGGTTCATGAGCTGGCGAGACACGGGTCCTCATCGTTGGTGTCGGATTGCGGGCTCAGCCCCGCGCATTCGATTCCACGTGATGTTCAGGCGGATCAAGAACAAGACAGCCCGGAAACACCACATCCAGTAGCCATGGTTTTGATGGCTTGAGCAGAGCTGATCAATGGTTGTTGTCAGGTGGCGGAGTGCGAAGCTGATAGAGCAAGTGGGGAAGAAGGGCGGGAGCTGCAACTCGGTGCTGGGGCCGCTCTATACCCTCGCCTGGCATCGGGCTGTCCTTCAAGTGCACCCTTCCACACTCCTGACAGACCATCCGCCCGGCTCCGAACTCCCTCCGATCCTTTGGGAGGAAAGTTTGCTGCTTTCATTTGCTGTATTGTTATTTAGTCAGATTTAATGCAGAGTACCTTGACGAGCCGGCTTTTGTTAGCCCTACGGCCTTCTGGAAAATGGTCAAGGAGAGGAAGAAGCTACGGGTTCTAGCCACTCTTGAGCAGCAATAGACTGGAAGGGTTCATTTGGTATGGTCTTGTGCAGGAGTTGGCGCAGAAGGCGCTTGCCGAAGGGCGACGGCCAAGCGAGTGCCCTGCCTACCAGGCTGAGCTGGCCAACTGCCCCGCCTATGATGGCGAGGCCTGTTTTCGCTCCAATCTGGTCAACGGCATCGCTCGCAGCTGGCTACTGGAGGCTGGCCTACGAAGCAGTGCATTTCGGGTGCATGGCTATCGATCGGTTGCTGATTTTTTGCATGGCAGGAGAAAATAAGCCAAAGGGTGGCATTGAGGCGGGTGCATCCCTGGGCTTCAAGACCAAGGGTACGGGGCGCAAATGGGGCTGGTGGACGCACAGCGCACGCGGGGACACCGTCACCCCCACTGAGGAGGACGCTGACTGGGAGGACGTGCCGGAGGAGAAGGAAGTGGCGGAGAAGGCCGGAGAGGAGGCTGAGGAGGAAGAGTCGGAGGATGAATCCGTCCAAGACAGCGACGAAGATGAGGGGGAGGATGACATCGAAGAAATGCATCGAGTTCGGGCGCCTGGAGGAGTGGAGGACGTTGCTCAGGCAACTGCCAGGCAGGGCAAGGCGAACACCTTCAGCGGGCTTACCCGTACCGTCTAACTGCCCACCGATTTCGTCTCCGTCGCAGGTTATCCTCATTGTCCTGTCCCTATAGCAGCGGTAGGCGGGTGGTTTGAGGGGCTCTCAGTAAGAAGGAGGATATATTGGTTCGTTCGCTTGTCGTTGACGAAGACGCGGGACCTGGCCTGCTGGGGGAGTTTCTGCCAGAGGAAGAGACGCTTCGGTCCAACTGCTGCTTCTTCAGCGCTCCGGATCTTCTGGCTATCAGCTCTAGCTACCCTTCCTTTGTCTCAACTGGTATTTTCTTTAAGCAAGCTTATGTATCTGCGACATCAAAACTGCAATTGCAGTGCTGGAGTCGCCGAATAGTGATGGAGCGGCCGATGCAGCCAGGGGCCTAAGGGTGGCGAGGGGGGTGAAGCTGAGGATGCTGGATGACCGCTTTGATGTCCTTCGAGGACAGGGAAAGCTCCATCGCATACCTCTCCAGTTTGCCGGACAACTGGTTGCTTGCGAGCTTTTGTGCATGGAGTAGAAGAAATGGCGGCATTGAAGAGCAAACTTCTGGATGAATTGGTGCCGTGGGAGCCGGAGCTGGCGGAGGTGGAGGGGGGCCAAGTGGGACATGACCTCATAGACCAGCAGCTGAAGGGCACCTTCTGCGCTTCCGTCCTGTCTGCTGTCGAGGCGGCCGATGCTGCTGGGGCTGGAGGAGTGGACGATGAGTTCGAGCGGAGGCAGGAGCTGGTCAAGCAGATGCAGCTTTTCGACCTTTCCTCTGCCATAGATCAGACGGTTTGTCTTCTGTTTAGTGAACATTGCAAGAGTGCTGGTTTTCGCTTGCAGTACAAGAAAATTGCTGAGATGATAGCAGCGAGGACAGCACGGTTTGGGCTACACACTAGACGCAGCCCAGTCAACGCTCGCCTAAACAAAATGCTCCTGGCGAAAGATACTGTCGATGCTATCTCTCGGCTGGAGCTGGATGTGCGACATTTGATGCGCTGCGGGCTGACTCTGGTTCGTCTATCTTCTGACTCAGCTGCTCATCTTTGATATGGGCCTAATCCTATAGGAGCAGCTGACTCGTCCTGCCCCGAAGGTGGAGAATCGCTGCAGTGTTCTGATGGCGGACTTTCAGCGAGCCACTGGGGTGGCGCCGCCGCCTGTAGGCCGCCCAGTGCAGGGAGGACGCTCAGGGAAGAAGTCGGTGAAGTTGCCCAGCCCTGCCAGCAGCTCTTCCAGCAGCTCCTCTTCCGCTCTCCCTCACAGTGTAAGCAAACCCGCTGGTTCATCTTTTGTTTGGCAAAGAAATTTTGGTTGAGCGTCCTCGTCGGGCTGTGCAGAAGCGGTCCCGTACCCTTTCCACATCGGATGAGGAATATTAGCAGACCGGATGCGCAGATATTCTAGTTTTTGAAATTTGCTTACGGGTGTTATTGTGTCAGCCTTTTTGTTGAGGGCTAAAAATTTGCCCTATTTTTTTTGTTGCTAGTCAGTGCTAGTCAGTCGGTGCCAATTTGTTGCTGTGCATGGCTTTGCAATAAACAGTGACACCTTCCGGGTTGCTGCACAGAATTTCGTCGATCTCAAAGTTTGCTTTAGACTGGAGAGAGTAGATAATTTTGACTGATCAACTTCGGCTTGGAGTGCAGAAGTATCAAGAGGTGCAGTTGTGGAAGCATGTTCGACTGCAGCCGCGTTCGATTGTCCAGACTCCTGAAATGAATAGTTATGCCATTGCCATCACCTTCATAGGGATTTTGGCCATGAGGTGGTATTGAGCGGGGACCGCGGGGCCAGGCGAGACAGTATTGAGTTGGGTCAGCACGTTCTCTATCGTTCTCAGTAGTCATCTCCTCTTTTTTCACTAGGGCCAGAATCCGAGAGCTTTAGGTCTATGAGCAGAACTGGCAGAGAGAGGAGGGGAAGAGAGAATAGAGGAGGGGACGGAAGGAGGTGAGGGGGGAGGGGGGATGTGAGCAGATCGGGGCTCGGAGTTCTCAGGACTAGCTTTAACACAACGGCAGAGCCAGGTTGTGAGAGGCTCTCACTACTCTATCCTGGATGTTGCTGCACACGGGCCTGTAGAATCGGATCCAGATTGTAAGACTCTGGTGTGCGGTTACATGGGTCAAGAGGGACTGGATTTATCAAGGTAGGAAGAAGGGGAAGAGACTGATCTCAGAGAAGGAGCAGGGCGCTGAGCTGCCTTGTTATGGCTAGGCTCTAGACTAATCGTCAAGCGCCCTACACGCCCCTGCTGTACTTGCAGTGGTTTGGGGAGAATTGAGGAGTATAATGGGTTGGGAAAAGAGATTTGTAGGGCGTAAACAATCATAATTTTGATTAAAACTTTGTCCCCCCACCCAGCACAACTCTTTTACTAGCCTGGACTATTTTACTCGTTTTTCCAAGAAATATCTATCAATGGTTGTTAATGCAGCATAATATTGTGTGGTCGTAGATGATAGGAAATTCATTTAAATTCATTTCATCTACATCATGACAGCAAGAGAGCAATCAGTAACCCATTCCGTCCCAGAACCTTTTCCCTTTGCTCACATTAAAATCAGCAATTATATATTAAATAACAAGAGAATAAATGTGCGACATACAAGAAGATGCATAAAAAAGGACGTTTCCAACATCTATTCACTAAATAGTGGCTCAAGTTCATCAGCAAAATGTTCTTTCGGAAATTCTAAGGTGTGCGGGTGATTATAAATCCAAGGGGCTTCTTTCTTGTTTCCTGCCAACGAATTGTCAAGAATCCAGCCTCCACGCTCACTTATAGTTCTTAAGACATGGTTTCTTCGCTCAGGATTAGGTTTTAGCCTTGATTTGTTCATTTCCCATGGTTCTTGCTGATCACAAGGAATGTACGTTACTCTACCTTTTAAAGCAAACTGTATTCGTTTTGTTGGCTGAGTGTGTTCTGTGTTTAAAACCATTGATTGACTCTTGGGGCAGTCAAATACTTGAGGGATGGTTTTGTCAAGATTTTGTCCTTCTAAGAATTTCTTGTCAGATAAATCAGAGTGTGTTGTCGAAGGTTCTTGGGCGCTTGAATTCATAACCGTTGTAGACTCTTTTGCATTAGGTTGCATTTTTGAAGAGTTGGTGGTTGACATTGAATGCTTTTTGGAATAGGACGACTTACATCTGTGAGTGCATAACCCCATAAGTAGCAACATTGCAACCAAAATAGCAACAAATTGAAACTGAAGGCACATTAATAAGCACATTAAGTCTTCTTTTTTGGTTTCTAGCGGGCAAATAGATTTATAAGTTTAGTATTTTAATATATTTATGTACCTTGCGCAACCTAATACTTTGCGGCGATTCCAAATGTTGTTATCATGTGGTCACTTAACAACAACGACAACGGCACCCGGATTTTCTTAAAACACAAATATATTTTTGACCGCGGTCTATAGAGGTTACTAAATTTTTGTCCTCATATATATATGGGCGAATTCTCAACGGATCTTGGCAAACTTTTTTTTCTGAAAGGTAATCTTCACAAGTTAGAAATCAAACACAAGTCAGCAATCAAACACAAGTCAGAAATCAAACACAAGTCGAGAAATCAAACACAAGTAAGAAATCAAACAAGAAAAAAAATCAACATTGGACCACTCCGCTAAAACCTGCGATATGCTAGCTCTGTGCAACGAAAGTTATTGGGTACAATATTTAATGAACTTCAGCATCTCATGGGTAAAATATGACATATACAACCACAAAAAGAAGAAGGACACACTAACAAAGGCAAACAATGACCAGTCCTGTGCAAAGCCACTGCAAAACAAGCTTTCCGAAGACACAAATACAAAACACACAAGAAATAACACCACAAAACATTCAAAAGCCACAAAAACGAACAAACCAAACCTCTTAAATAACTCACTTTTTTTTTTTTTTTTTTTTTTTTTTTTTTTTTTTTTTTTTTTTTTTTTTTTTTTTTTTTTTTTTTTTTTTTTTTTTTTTTTTTTTTTTTTTTTTTTTTTTTTTTTTTTTTTTTTTTTTTTTTTTTTTTTTTTTTTTTTTTTTTTTTTTTTTTTTTTTTTTTTTTTTTTTTTTTTTTTTTTTTTTTTTTTTTTTTTTTTTTTTTTTTTTTTTTTTTTTTTTTTTTTTTTTTTTTTTTTTTTTTTTTTTTTTTTTTTTTTTTTTTTTTTTTTTTTTTTTTTTTTTTTTTTTTTTTTTTCAGTTCCTGACACAACAATTTATAAAACGCTGAAAAAAACAACAACACTGAAAACAAACACCAAATTACAAAAGCCACAACAAAGTAAAATAGACCAGACCAATCCTAAGAAGAACAAATTGTTTACATGCTGCCACGCCGCACCTGCTCACAAGAGCATTCACCACCTACATACGCCCTCAGCTTGAATACTGCTCGCCAGTCTGGTCCCCCAACAAAAAAACTGACTCTGAAGAAATCGAGAAAGTCCAGCGCAACTTCACCCGCTTCATCATGCGCCGCTGCCGCCTGCCCGCCCCAGCAGGAAGCTACCTTGCACGACTAGCATTTCTAGGCCTGGACTCTCTCAAACGTCGGCGCATAATTACTGACCTCTTGCTCGTCTGGAAATGCTTCACAATTTGTCTCCAGAAAAGCACCCCCAATGAAGCCCCATCTCCTCAGCTCCAAGAAAAATGGCATGGCTGCCCTATCTATTTCCCTTTCATTCACACAAACCTGCGCGGAAATCACCACTACGTAGAGACAAGGGCAGGTGGGGGCGAGGGAAAGGGGCACTGGCCTGGCCGGGTGAATGGCATTTGGAGGCGGATCCCGTCGGAGGTAGCGAGCGGGAGACGAAGGCCCTTCCTAGAGGCTGTCAATCTGACACTAAATGCTGACAATGTGATGTGATGCCAATTCTCTCCAACTTTCATTCTCTCATCAGAACACCACTTCGCTTGCTGTTCTGTTTGAAAACCCGTTTACGGAGTAAACTCAATTCATTCAATTCAAAATCGCCTTGCAAACGCTGAACATCAACGCCCAGCCATTTGTCCCAAAAATAACACTGCGCAAAATCACAGAACAACAAGACGAAGAAGATGACACCAACCTACTAGTACTGAACATGTGTAACATGAGCCTAGATGAAGAGTGCATAAGGAACTTTATAACAAACGAGAAAATAATGGCAGTCCTTGTTAAGCATATGCGTCCAGATATGTGCATGGTGAATACAATACTTGAAAGCACAAGCCGCTATACACTACAATTCCGGAAGGTACTGTCAGAACATTCAAGCATGGACAAGAGCCAGATATCCTTATACATTTTCAGTAAATGCGCAAAAGACAAAACGGCGGCCTTTACCTCATTAGTTAGCAAGAAACTAATCACACTTTATAACAACACCTGCTATGAACCTCCATTACTAATGAAAATGGTGTCGTTTGACAATGCAATAAGCTACTTAGGCAAAAAACAATAACATTCATTAAGCAAAAGCCATCACCAAATGCAATAGACAACAAAAACTAACAAGGGCATAATATTTCAATTTTAATATTTATAGGACATATTAATTTATTTTATGTGTATTATTTAGTGAATTTAGAGTACTTTGTACCATACGTCTCTTGATGGGACACGTGTTAGAAAATTAGAAATAAATAAAATATTTTAGGAAGATCTGGAGGGGTAGACCCGGCTTTTGACCACTTAAAACATTACTTTTTTGGATAGAATGGCTTGAAAACTGCAATATAGCGTTTTTGAAATGTGCTTACTTTTGAAAATGATTAAGAAACCACAGACTTTTCCTTTTGAGAGACAATGTGCACCTTCCCAATGAAAATTTTCCTTTATTTTCAGGTGTTGCTACATGTGAAGTTGGAAGCGCTCCGCGGTCACCTATTGCGCTTTGCGCCATATACTTGTTCCTTTGGATACTATGTACCACAAAGATGTTTTAGGTCAAAAGTTAGAACTCACATTATTAAGGCCCCATATAGCATATGCAAAAATGGTCACAAACATTTTGTCTTAAAATTGCCATTTTTGCCTTATTTTTGCTACGGGGTTTGTAACCTGTCTTGACACTTACATGCGGTAAGTGAGTTGGGTGTGTATGAGACAAGGCGGATGTCTGTGCCTGCTGCAGCCTCATTCAGTCGCTGGAACAGGCCCTCGACGTAGGGGACAGAGGCAAAGAAGCTGCCCTCTACCTCAGCATCCAGCGACTCACTCCAAACCCTGAGGAAGGGGAGGGGGAAGGGGGGCAATGGCTTTGGATTTGATAATTACTATAGTGCGTTTTGAGACGGGAGTGGTAGCCTACTTTGAAGTAGACGTTAGATATTATATCCACTTCCCTTCGCAGACTGGCTTCAGGGGCAATGTAGCGGACAGCGCGTCTGGTGTCAGAGCGCAGTCCAGCTAACTGGTAAAATCGCTGGCAGTAGGAGTCAACGGGTAAAACTTGACCTGTATAGCAAGGTTTCAGGTAAAAACAGAGGTAGCTAGTCCATTGTGATCAATGATGGCCAAATGGAATCCACATGGGAAATGGAAAATTCCAAGTGGCGGGTCTCCGAGTGCTTTATCATTTCTATGTTTTCCATTTGGGACTTGGGCAAAAGACGATTTCCCATTTGCATTTTTTACACTTTTTCCATGTGGGAACAAAATTTTCTGCAGCAGTGTTTTGATCAGTTTTGAGACCTTTTTGATGTTCGGCAACTGCTGTAAAGCATAAAAGAAGGCTGGAAAACAACAACAATACCTCCTGAGAACAGATCATTCGAATTGAAACATAAAGCAGCTGACAATAAGGCTAGTAATTGCGGTCCTTGAGAAACTGGGCATTGCAGTGGATCAGCACCTCACTCACGACCTGATTGTAGGAGAGGAGGTTGCGTTTGTGATTAAGCATAGTGCCCATCGAACTGAAGAGGCGCTCTACGTCACTAGAGGAGGAGGGCATTGAGAAGATAGCAGCTGCAACAGGGCTACAGTTGACGGCCTCCTGCACTGGCCATAGCGCCTCCACCAGGGGCTTGAATGATAGTTGCAGTTTAATGCTTTCATAACCAATGTTTAGCACAAGGCCAAGGAAAAGGTTACGCACCAAAGCCTTCATGTTGGCCAAAAAGTGAGGGAATGAAGGAGGAATCACAAAAGGGGCATCCATGACCATCTAACAGCCTTCTCAAGGACACGCCAGAACACCACAATAGTGCCTGCAATGGTACCAAACACCTTACAGTACACTCAGGTGTGTGGGAGAGAAAATATTAAGGGTTTTGGGGCGATTTCTGGCCATCTGGGGGCCTCCTACTTGGAAAAAGTTTCCATTTTTATCATTTCCCACCTGAAATGCTAAAATGGAATTTGTGGCTTATCATTTCTAAGTGTTCCAAGTGACCTGCGGGTTGGCCACGAATCATTTCTAAGTGTTCCAAGTAGCCGGAAGGTTGCCAAAAATATCATTTTTTTGAATCATTTATCATTTTTTCCACCTTTTCCATTTTCCATTTGGCCATCAATCATTGTGATGAGGATGTCAAGGAAGGGAAGGCTGTGGTTCTTCTCAACCTCCAGCTCGCACTCGATGTCAGGGTTAGTCCCATTAGCCCGACCTTCGAAAGCCTGAAACTGGAGGTCATTACTCATGAAGCCAATGCCGTATTCATCAGCGTAGTGCATAGAGAAGACCAGGCTGGCATCCACTTCCCCTGTTCATACATGCATAAGATCCTCCCAAGCACCCATGAACAGGTTGCCCATCTGAGGGTAGTAGCTCTTGTCCATCGCTAGCCCGCTCACCTACCTGAAATACCTGGTCTCACCTGCCTGAAAAACCTGGAAGGTAATATTATTTTAGGATGGTCTGGAGGGGTAGAACCGGTCCCTGAACATTTGAAACATTACGTTTTTGGGTAGAAAGGTTGAAAATTGGGCCATGCTGAGAAATGGCGAATTCTCAATGGATATTGCCAACTTTTTCCCTGAAAGGTAATATTATTTTAGGAAGATCTGGATGGGAAGCAGTCCTGAAGAATTTGAAACATTGCTTTTTTGGGCAGAAAGTTTGAAAATTGGGCTATCTTGAGAAATGGTAAATTCTTAACAGATCTTGACAAACTTTTTCCCTTAAAGGTAATAAAATTTAGGAAGATCTGGAGGGGTGGAACCGGTCCCAGAGCATTTGAAACATTACTTTTTTGAGAAGAAAAGAGCCTCTAATTTCTGAAAATTTGAACAAAAAAAGTTGATCAATGGTCTTAATGATGTTGAAATGAAAAAAGGAGATAATTGCCGTTGTACATGCTGTACGTGTACTTTAACCTGCCATAAAATTACATAATTACAATTGTGAAACTTTTCTGGGCTTTCTTAGCTCTTTAGAGGTTCAAAATTTTGTAAGTATAAATTCATTATAAGAGATTCAAAATTAATTTCATCGCCTTAGAGCCCAAGCTAGTTTCATGATACGATGAATCAAATAAATTTCATTACCCTGATGCCCAAGTTAACTCTATTTCAAGCATTATAAAGAGACCAGCTAAGAGAGAAAAGACACTGAAGCGGAGTCAGTAATTTCAGTAATTTCATCCCCTTTGAACAGCCAAAGGCCAAAAAACAGCCTAATGCCCAAGACAATGCTTTAAGATGAAGTTGATGATGAGCTGCTTGTACACCACAGCCTGGTAGAAGTGGATACATGAATCGTAATCTACGCCCCAAATGGGCACAATAATCGTAATCTACGCCCCAAATGGACACAAGAATCGTAATCTACGCCCCAATTTACCTATATGGTGCGGTTATTGAGGCCAAAACCCTTTAAAATGCTCCAAGACAAAGTTGATGATGAGCTGCTTGTACACCATGGCCTGGTAGAAGCTCATGAAGACAATGTAGGAGCAAATGGACACAAGAATCGTAAGTTACGTCCCAATTTACCTATATGGTGCAGTTATTGAGGCCAAAAGCCTTTAAAATGCCCCAGGACGAAGTTGATGATGAGCTGCTTGTACATCACGGCCTGGTAGAAGCCCATCCTAGCAAACGCTATTCCAGATTTTCGACTTTTTTGTAAGGCCCCCCCCTCCCTTACATTCAATCGAATTTCCAACCTCAATTTCGGCATAAAGGAGGCCGAAAATCAAAATTCTGGACCCACCATGGCACCCTCCAGGGTCGATATACTATAGTGGCGCTGAGACTGGAGCCCCAGATATTGCCAATCCCCATGCCGAGCAGAAAGTATGGTGCATGGTGGTCGGTGGCCGGTGGACGGTGGATGGTGGATAACGGAAAGACACTTTTTAAAAAGTTTTTTGGCCATAACCTGCCCAATTCTCAACCACATTTGGCAAACTTTTTTTTCAATTAAAGCTCTGTGTTTGCTTCGACCGATGAGCCAACTCGCAGCTCTGTAAAGTGCCCATGGAATATTTCGCAGGCAATCGTATTTTCAAAATCCGTAATAGGGTTGGTGCTTGGCTAAGAGGGGACCATGCTTCCGCTCCGCTCGCACGGCCCCAATTAGACCTCAGTCTCCTTGCGCTAGACAGGCAGTTCCTTCAGACTCTGGCCTGCTCACTCGCCCTCCATTGACCCCAATGGCGACCAATCATTGTGCAGCGTTTTGAGCGCACACTTTTTGATGTGCGAAGTCTGGTCCGTTTTTGATCTCAGATCTATATAGCGGAGCTCTACACACACAATCTTGGGACTTCAGAACTCGATTCCAGAACCTTCGCGAAAATCTTCATCGGCAGCAAAACATACTCGAGCCGCAGCTTAAATTAAGGTGGATGATATACGGTAAAACACGCAGTGTGATTGCATCTTTCATTGACTAGGCAGCCTCAAGCCATTCGGCAAATGAACTGACCTGTTCTGGATTCATCTGGCCGGTTAACTGTTCGTATATTTGCTAGAAGCCTGGAATTAATGTGCGGGTTTTTTATTAGACACATAGCAAGTACAACGTGATTTAATGAAACTGAATAGGTTGGTCATGAATTTGCACTATTAAAATGAAATGAGGGCGGTCTTTAGTGTTATCAGTTCTTTAATGTAAAGAAATTTTACTTTTCCCTTCATTGAAAAAGGGAATATGATGTGATGTGCAAAATACGTTAGGAAGTAATTTGGGGCTTTCTCCGCGTGAGCACTCAAAAATATGGCTCATGTAAAGCTCCTTTTCTTTTCCTTTTCTTTTAAATTCCTTTTCCTTTCCGCCAAAGCTACACTATGATATGACTGGGTTAACTCTTTTATCTCTGGTGCTATACAATTTACCAAAATGAGTTATACTTAATTAGGTTATAATTTTAAATTAAGCCATGCATCCTTAGAACCACTAAATGTTGGATTAAATAAATCGTATTTAGAACAGCATCGAACAGCATCATTATTGATCGAACAAGGGTTTAAACGAATTAACTATCCCTAAGACTCAGTAAGAGGTTATTAGCTATGCAGTTCAAAAACATTAACTAAACATGACATCATCAGTTTTCAAATTTGAGACACATGTTTACATCATCTAACAAATTATGTAGAGTATGGTCATTGCTTCTAGAATAAATGAGTTGGTTAATTTTCTTCAGGTACATTTGAAGAGATGACTTTTACTGAATGGTTGAATGAACTATCGCCGCAATTTTCTGACAATATACTTTGGCATAATTTCGCAGAGTCATTGGGTTCTTTATATGTGCTGATAGGGGTTATTGATTTTATTGATGTTTGAGTTGGCGCTTCAAGTGTAAGATTTTCAAATTCCATTTGTTTGTTAGCTTTTCTTTTTAGAAAAAAGTGCAAACAAACTAACAAAACTTATAACCACAGCTGCTCCAAAAACACTGCCTAGAATTGCGAAAGGAAATGTAAAATTATTCTGTTCTTCACTGAGTGCTTCTGCATGACTCACAGCAGGTTGGTCAGCAGCAGCAGCTAAAATTTCAGTTTCATGGCTCACGTTCTTGTTCCATCCTGTGCAATTGAATGATTTGCAATTTACTGCAATAATTTTATTTATTTATTGCAATTCACTTGCAATAAAATTCCTACGTACTGTTTGACATGCATTACGAAAAATTGATTTCTGATATGTTCCCACTGTGTGATTTTGCAGAGCCGGCAATAATTAAGTACACTTAAAGGTCAAATGCGTGCAAAACCACCTCCACCGATTTGGCGGATTTTTTGCACATGGTTAGGTGTTGGTGAAGTAAGACTGCCGGCTTAAGCCGTTTATTCACTTTTGGTTAAAATTTTTGAGAAAACAAGTATATGGCGCAAAGCGCAATAGGTGACGGCGGAGCAAATCACCTTCCAGCTTACAATATGAATGCATGGAATTTCATCACTCCAAAGGGCAAGTCTGTGGTTTCTCACCCATTTTCAAAAATAAGCACAGATTTGGAATCGTTATATATGACTTGTGAATCAAAAAACCAAAGTCTTCTGTTCAATTCTCAGCCATTCAGCTGCTACTGACTATTGATGCTATTGTTGTGCATGAAAGTTTGTCACTCAAGAGGGTAAGTCTCTGGTTTCTCAACCATTTTCAAAAGTAAGCATATATTTGGAATCGTTATATGCGACTTGTGAACAAAAAAACTCAAGTTTTCTGTTCAATTCTCAGCCGTTCAGCTGCTACTCATTATTGATGATATTGTTAAGTGTGAAAGTTTGTCACTCAAGAGGGTAAGTCTCTGGTTTCTCAACCATTTTCAAAAGTAAGCATATATTTGGAATCGTTATATACGACTTGTGAACAAAAAAACTCAAGTCTTCTGTGCAATTCTCAAGATTACAGGAGCTACAGCGCAAAAACGGTATATTGCGATTTTCAAGCCTTTCTACCCAAAAAAGTAATGTTTCAAATGCTCAAATTCCGGGTCTACCCCTCCAGATCTTCCTAAAATAGCGTTACCATTCAGGAAAAAAAAAGTTTGTCCCAATCCGTTGGGAATTCGCCCGGGGCCAGCATTTCCAGACATTATATATATATATATATATATATATATATATATATATATATATATATATATATATATATATATATATATATATATATATATATATATATATATATATAAAAAAAATATATATATATACACAAGTTTAGTAACCTCTATAGACCGCGGAGCGGCCCTTCGGGCCGCTCCGCGGTCAAAAATTTCAAAATTTCCTGTGTTGTAGCATAGGGAAAAGTAGAAAAAAATACAGGAAAAATTCAATTTCGGTTTACCTGCTTTTTCTGCTAAGCAGTGTAACCAAATAACTAAAATCAACAAGTATATGGCGCAAAGCGCAATAGGTGACCGCGGAGCGCATCCTATATATGAAATTTTGTCACTCAAAGAAGCAAGTCTGTGGTATCTCAATCAATTTCAAAAGTACGCACAGATTTAGAATCAACATATAAGACTTGTGAACAAAAAAAATCAAGTATTCTGTGCAATTCTCAAGACTTCAGGTATTAGAGCACAAAAACCGTATATTGCAATTTTCCAATTTTCTGCCCAGAAAAGTTATGTTTCAAATGCTTTGGGACCAGTTTCACCCCGCCAGATCTTCCTAAAATTGTATTACCTTTAAGCAAAAAAAAAGTTTGTCCAAATCCGTTGAGAATTCGCCATTTCTCAACATACCCCGTTTTTCAACCTTTCTACCTAATAAAGTAAAGTTTCAAATTCTCCTGGACTTTTTCCACCCCTCCAGATCTTCCTAAAAATTTGTTACCTTTCAGGGAAAAAAAAGTTTGTCAAAATCCGTTGAGAATTGAGCCTTTTACAGCATACCCAAATTTGCAACCTTTCTACCCAAAAAAGTAATGTTTCAAATGTTTCGGGACTTGTTCCACCCCTCCAAATGTTCCTAAAAATTTATTACCTTTCAGGGAAAAAAAAGTTTGTCAAAATCCGTTGAGAATTGAGCCTTTTACAGCATACCCATATTTCAACCTTTCTACCCAAAAAAGTAATGTTTCAAATGCTCGGAAACCGGTTCCACCCCTCCAGATCTTCCTAAAATTGCATTACCTTTCAGGAAAAAAAAAGTTCGTCCCAATCCGTTGAGAATTCGCCCGTGGACAGCATTTCCAGGAACATATATATGAGGACAAAAGTTGAGTAACCTCTATAGACCGTGGAGCGGCCCTTTGGGCCGCTCCGCGGTCAAAAATTTAAGCCAGAAAAAATGGGCAAATTTAACTAGTTTTTTGATTGCGTGTGCACAACAAGCCAAGACATGATGTGAATACCACTTCATTCTTGCGCCAACTGACAGGTTTATACTGATGAGCCATCCTGTCAAGGGTCTATAAATAATTGGCGAAACCCTGTCTACAGTTGGTTGTCTAACCTTCTAACAGAGCGCTTAAGTGCTAGCAAGGAAAAAGTTTGGTTATACCACACCTTGGACCTGCTGCCATTGCTGTAGCCAATGGGGCACTATCCTGTTTCTTGGTGAACTTCACTTCACCAGGAACATGCTGCATGTCCATGCTGTCTCTGGCTCAGCACAGACTGCCCACTGATCCTCTAAACTGAGGCTCAATTGCCAGTCATATTTTGACAATGGGACAGACGTGGAGCTCTTAAAGCACAATTCTTACGATCCAAACTCATTTCCTACAAGAAGATAGAACTGAAGGAAATGAGTTTTTCAGCCTTATGCATTCATACAACTTATGTTCATCCAACCGTAGTAACAGCTATCAACGCATTAATTACGCCGGCTGTCTTGTTCTACTGGAACCCATGGTATATGCCATGGTGGTATGCAACAATGCTACTTCTGGCAGCCACAAAAATAGCGTTGACACTGTCCATTTGTCACGTGTGGACACTGTCTTTCAGCCCATGCACCAGAGGTCTTGCCATCGGAAGAGAACCAGGCCAAGTTTTTTTGATCGGAAATACCTACCAAACAAACTTGGGTGATCCCTGACTTCTGTGATCAAAGTCAGGCCAAATTTTCTTGTTGCAATCCACTGCAAGTAATTTGGTTGTGATCCCTGATTTGCTTGGCAACTTGCATTATGTTATTTAAATAAAATTTCAGATGCGAGTCTTCCAAATATGCTTGTAAGATTATGGACTATCAAAGAGATATTCTGGCCTGAGGAGGCAATACTACCATGCAAAACCCCGCTGCTGTAGATGTCTTGTGAAGATTATCTAGGCCACACATTGCGTGTGCACAACAAGCCAAGACATGATGTGAATACCACTTCATTCTTGCGCCAACTGACAGGTTTATACTGATGAGCCATCCTGTCAAGGGTCTATAAATAATTGGCGAAACCCTGTCTACAGTTGGTTGTCTAACCTTCTAACAGACGCTTAAGTGCTAGCAAGGAAAAAGTTTGGTTATACCACACTTGGACCTGCTGCCATTGCTGTAAGCAATGGGGCACTATCCTGTTTCTTGGTGAACTTCACTTCACCAGAAACATACTGCATGTCCGTGCTGTCTCTGGCTCAGCACGGACTGCCCACTGATCCTCTAAACTGAGGATCATTCCCAGTCATATTTTGACAATGGGACAGACCAGGAGCTCTTTAAGCACAATTCTTACGAGCCAAACTCATTTCCTACAAGAAGATAGAACTGAAGGAAATGAGTTTCCAGCATTATGCATTCATACAACTTATGTTCACCCAACCGTAGTAACAGCTGTCAACGCGTAAATTACGCGGGCTGTCTGTTAGGCCATGTATATTCCATGGGGTATGCAACAATGCTACTTCTGGCAGCCACAAAAATAGAAATTGACACTGTCCATTTGTCACGTGTGGACACTGTCTTCAGCCCATGCACCAGAGGTCTTGCCATGAAGAGAACCAGGCCAAGTTTTTTGTTCGGAAATAACCTAGCAAACAAACTTGGGTGATCCCTGACTTCTGTGATCAAAGTCAGGCCAAATTTTCTTGTTGCAATCCACTGCAAGTAATTTGTTGTGATCCCTGATTTGCTTGGCAACTTGCATTATGTTATTTAAATAAAATTTCAGATGCGAGTCTTCCAAATATGCTTGTAAGATTATGGACTCTCAAAGAGATATTCTGGCCTGAGGAGGCAATACCCATGCAAAACCCCACTTCTGTAGATGTCTTGTGAAGAATTCTCTGGCCACACATTGTGCCCACAACAACCAACATATGTGAATACCACTCATCTCCCAACTACACTATACTGATGAGCCATCCTGTCAAGGGTCTATAAATGTCTTGTTCTACTGGAACCCATGGTATATGCCATGGTGGTATGCAACAATGCTACTTCTGGCAGCCACAAAAATAGCGTTGACACTGTCCATTTGTCACTTGTGGACACTGTCTTTCAGCCCATGCACCAGAGGTCTTGCCATCGGAAGAGAACCAGGCCAAGTTTTTTTGTTCGGAAATACCTAGCAAACAAACTTGGGTGATCCCTGACTTCCGTGATCAAAGTCAGGCCAAATTTTCTTGTTGCAATCCACTGCAAGTAATTTGGTTGTGATCCCTGATTTGCTTGGCAACTTGCATTATGTTATTTAAATAAAATTTCAGATGCGAGTCTTCCAAATATGCTTGTAAGATTATGGACTATCAAAGAGATATTCTGGCCTGAGGAGGCAATACTACTATGCAAAACCCCGCTGCTGTAGATGTCTTGTGAAGATTATCTAGGCCACACATTGCGTGTGCACAACAAGCCAAGACATGATGTGAATACCACTTCATTCTTGCGCCAACTGACAGGTTTATACTGATGAGCCATCCTGTCAAGGGTCTATAAATAATTGGCGAAACCCTGTCTACAGTTGGTTATCTAACCTTCTAACAGACGCTTAAGTGCTAGCAAGGAAAAAGTTTGGTTATACCACACTTGGACCTGCTACCATTGCTGTAAGCAATGGGGCACTATCCTGTTTCTTGGTGAACTTCACTTCACCAGAAACATACTGCATGTCCATGCTGTCTCTGGCTCAGCACGGACTGCCCACTGATCCTCTAAACTGAGGATCATTCCCAGTCATATTTTGACAATGGGACAGACCAGGAGCTCTTTAAGCACAATTCTTACGAGCCAAACTCATTTCCTACAAGAAGATAGAACTGAAGGAAATGAGTTTCCAGCATTATGCATTCATACAACTTATGTTCACCCAACCGTAGTAACAGCTGTCAACGCGTAAATTACGCGGGCTGTCTTGTTCTACTGGAACCCATGGTATATGCCATGGTGGTATGCAACAATGCTACTTCTGGCAGCCACAAAAATAGCGTTGACACTGTCCATTTGTCACTTGTGGACACTGTCTTTCAGCCCATGCACCAGAGGTCTTGCCATCGGAAGAGAACCAGGCCAAGTTTTTTTGTTCGGAAATACCTAGCAAACAAACTTGGGTGATCCCTGACTTCCGTGATCAAAGTCAGGCCAAATTTTCTTGTTGCAATCCACTGCAAGTAATTTGGTTGTGATCCCTGATTTGCTTGGCAACTTGCATTATGTTATTTAAATAAAATTTCAGATGCGAGTCTTCCAAATATGCTTGTAAGATTATGGACTATCAAAGAGATATTCTGGCCTGAGGAGGCAATACTACTATGCAAAACCCCGCTGCTGTAGATGTCTTGTGAAGATTATCTAGGCCACACATTGCGTGTGCACAACAAGCCAAGACATGATGTGAATACCACTTCATTCTTGCGCCAACTGACAGGTTTATACTGATGAGCCATCCTGTCAAGGGTCTATAAATAATTGGCGAAACCCTGTCTACAGTTGGTTATCTAACCTTCTAACAGACGCTTAAGTGCTAGCAAGGAAAAAGTTTGGTTATACCACACTTGGACCTGCTACCATTGCTGTAAGCAATGGGGCACTATCCTGTTTCTTGGTGAACTTCACTTCACCAGAAACATACTGCATGTCCATGCTGTCTCTGGCTCAGCACGGACTGCCCACTGATCCTCTAAACTGAGGATCATTCCCAGTCATATTTTGACAATGGGACAGACCAGGAGCTCTTTAAGCACAATTCTTACGAGCCAAACTCATTTCCTACAAGAAGATAGAACTGAAGGAAATGAGTTTCCAGCATTATGCATTCATACAACTTATGTTCACCCAACCGTAGTAACAGCTGTCAACGCGTAAATTACGCGGGCTGTCTTGTTCTACTGGAACCCATGGTATATGCCATGGTGGTATGCAACAATGCTACTTCTGGCAGCCACAAAAATAGCGTTGACACTGTCCATTTGTCACTTGTGGACACTGTCTTTCAGCCCATGCACCAGAGGTCTTGCCATCGGAAGAGAACCAGGCCAAGTTTTTTTGTTCGGAAATACCTAGCAAACAAACTTGGGTGATCCCTGACTTCCGTGATCAAAGTCAGGCCAAATTTTCTTGTTGCAATCCACTGCAAGTAATTTGGTTGTGATCCCTGATTTGCTTGGCAACTTGCATTATGTTATTTAAATAAAATTTCAGATGCGAGTCTTCCAAATATGCTTGTAAGATTATGGACTATCAAAGAGATATTCTGGCCTGAGGAGGCAATACTACTATGCAAAACCCCGCTGCTGTAGATGTCTTGTGAAGATTATCTAGGCCACACATTGCGTGTGCACAACAAGCCAAGACATGATGTGAATACCACTTCATTCTTGCGCCAACTGACAGGTTTATACTGATGAGCCATCCTGTCAAGGGTCTATAAATAATTGGCGAAACCCTGTCTACAGTTGGTTATCTAACCTTCTAACAGACGCTTAAGTGCTAGCAAGGAAAAAGTTTGGTTATACCACACTTGGACCTGCTACCATTGCTGTAAGCAATGGGGCACTATCCTGTTTCTTGGTGAACTTCACTTCACCAGAAACATACTGCATGTCCATGCTGTCTCTGGCTCAGCACGGACTGCCCACTGATCCTCTAAACTGAGGATCATTCCTAGTCATATTTTGACAATGGGACAGACCAGGAGCTCTTTAAGCACAATTCTTACGAGCCAAACTCATTTCCTACAAGAAGATAGAACTGAAGGAAATGAGTTTCCAGCATTATGCATTCATACAACTTATGTTCACCCAACCGTAGTAACAGCTGTCAACGCGTAAATTACGCGGGCTGTCTTGTTCTACTGGAACCCATGGTATATGCCATGGTGGTATGCAACAATGCTACTTCTGGCAGCCACAAAAATAGCGTTGACACTGTCCATTTGTCACTTGTGGACACTGTCTTTCAGCCCATGCACCAGAGGTCTTGCCATCGGAAGAGAACCAGGCCAAGTTTTTTTGTTCGGAAATACCTAGCAAACAAACTTGGGTGATCCCTGACTTCCGTGATCAAAGTCAGGCCAAATTTTCTTGTTGCAATCCACTGCAAGTAATTTGGTTGTGATCCCTGATTTGCTTGGCAACTTGCATTATGTTATTTAAATAAAATTTCAGATGCGAGTCTTCCAAATATGCTTGTAAGATTATGGACTATCAAAGAGATATTCTGGCCTGAGGAGGCAATACTACTATGCAAAACCCCGCTGCTGTAGATGTCTTGTGAAGATTATCTAGGCCACACATTGCGTGTGCACAACAAGCCAAGACATGATGTGAATACCACTTCATTCTTGCGCCAACTGACAGGTTTATACTGATGAGCCATCCTGTCAAGGGTCTATAAATAATTGGCGAAACCCTGTCTACAGTTGGTTATCTAACCTTCTAACAGACGCTTAAGTGCTAGCAAGGAAAAAGTTTGGTTATACCACACTTGGACCTGCTACCATTGCTGTAAGCAATGGGGCACTATCCTGTTTCTTGGTGAACTTCACTTCACCAGAAACATACTGCATGTCCATGCTGTCTCTGGCTCAGCACGGACTGCCCACTGATCCTCTAAACTGAGGATCATTCCCAGTCATATTTTGACAATGGGACAGACCAGGAGCTCTTTAAGCACAATTCTTACGAGCCAAACTCATTTCCTACAAGAAGATAGAACTGAAGGAAATGAGTTTCCAGCATTATGCATTCATACAACTTATGTTCACCCAACCGTAGTAACAGCTGTCAACGCGTAAATTACGCGGGCTGTCTTGTTCTACTGGAACCCATGGTATATGCCATGGTGGTATGCAACAATGCTACTTCTGGCAGCCACAAAAATAGCGTTGACACTGTCCATTTGTCACTTGTGGACACTGTCTTTCAGCCCATGCACCAGAGGTCTTGCCATCGGAAGAGAACCAGGCCAAGTTTTTTTGTTCGGAAATACCTAGCAAACAAACTTGGGTGATCCCTGACTTCCGTGATCAAAGTCAGGCCAAATTTTCTTGTTGCAATCCACTGCAAGTAATTTGGTTGTGATCCCTGATTTGCTTGGCAACTTGCATTATGTTATTTAAATAAAATTTCAGATGCGAGTCTTCCAAATATGCTTGTAAGATTATGGACTATCAAAGAGATATTCTGGCCTGAGGAGGCAATACTACTATGCAAAACCCCGCTGCTGTAGATGTCTTGTGAAGATTATCTAGGCCACACATTGCGTGTGCACAACAAGCCAAGACATGATGTGAATACCACTTCATTCTTGCGCCAACTGACAGGTTTATACTGATGAGCCATCCTGTCAAGGGTCTATAAATAATTGGCGAAACCCTGTCTACAGTTGGTTATCTAACCTTCTAACAGACGCTTAAGTGCTAGCAAGGAAAAAGTTTGGTTATACCACACTTGGACCTGCTACCATTGCTGTAAGCAATGGGGCACTATCCTGTTTCTTGGTGAACTTCACTTCACCAGAAACATACTGCATGTCCATGCTGTCTCTGGCTCAGCACGGACTGCCCACTGATCCTCTAAACTGAGGATCATTCCCAGTCATATTTTGACAATGGGACAGACCAGGAGCTCTTTAAGCACAATTCTTACGAGCCAAACTCATTTCCTACAAGAAGATAGAACTGAAGGAAATGAGTTTCCAGCATTATGCATTCATACAACTTATGTTCCCCCTGCCCGGGGGGGTCGGTGGTGCGGGCGGGCGCTGGGGGGTTCCTTGCTGGCCTCTGCCGGTGCCGGTGTGATCTCTTGGTCCTTTTGCGCCTTCTCATTTTCTGTTTGGGAGGTTTCCATTTTTTTCTCTCCTTTTTTTGCGATTCGGGGGGAAGGGAGGCTTATTTGTTACTTACTGGTGCTTGTTTGGGGGCGTTGGGGGCCGCCCGCCTCTCCCGCCTCTCCTCCGCCTACTCTCTCCCCACCCACAGGAGCCCCCTCTGGACTGGCCCATTGAGAGCAGCTTCTTAGGACTTCAGCTCAATACGGCGAAGAATTCAAGAAACTACGCTGACATGGCCTTCGCATTTGCTCATTGTCATCCCGAGCTGCATTCAACTCTATCACGCAGCTGCAGAGCAATTGCCCAGCGTCATCCCGAGCAGCGTCGTTTTCTACCTCTGTCAACCCGAGCAAGGGAACATTGTCAACCCGAGCTGCATTCTCTTCGCATCTCCAACAATGACAACTTGCTCAGCGTCATCCCGAGCTGCGGAAAATCATCGCAGACAGACAGAGAGTGACCAGCATCTGTCATCCCGAGCTCCGTCAATCTTTGCCACCGTAAACCCGAGCAAATTGGCCCTGTCATCCCGAGCTGCATTCAATTCTTCGCAGCTCCACAGCTACAATTTGCTTCGCGTCATCCCGAGCTGAATCAGTCCAAGACACTGTCAACCCGAGCAAATCGCCTCCTGTCATCCCGAGCTGCGTCATTTCTCTTCGCAGCTACAGCAGAGACAATTTGCTCAGTGTCATCCCGAGCTGCGGCAAGTTGAGACGACTGTCATCCCGAGCTGCAAAACTTCAGCGCACCTCTCAGAACGGCCTCAACTCAACGTCGCAAGAAGCAAACAGAAAGTCATACTTTCTGCAATCGACGGCCATTGGCCTGTCTTCGATGCCTCCAAGAGCCTCCTACAAAGGCTCTCCGCAATCCTCCAAGCGGCCCAGCCTCAACTAGAAGACCATGCCCTGCTTCTTCTACATGGCCGCCATTAACAACGTCCGCGTCCCTTACATCTCTCTACCCCCTTCCATCCTCAATTGCGATAAGCGTTTAAGCTCGCCCTGCTTAACGCTCCGCCTTTCGCATCAACGGCGAATGCGCCCCTCTTCTGCCCAACTCCGTTCACGGCACACAAATCACCTTGCCCACTCACTTTTCCGCCGCCGGCCGAGAAGGAAGAGTACCCTGAACGGGATCCTGGACGAGTTAGCCAAGGTCGAGCTGATCATTGGACAGAAGACCAGCGCTCGCATCGCCGCCATCAACGTCATCACCAATGACACCTCAAACCCACCTCTTCAATCCTTAT
>JASANA010010897.1:0-14390 GCA_030248095.1 Ptycholaimellus sp. GST1_10 | reverse complement strand
GTAGTGATAGGATTAGGATTTCTGACGGGATAGGATTAGCAGCCGATCAAAGGTACATACTGCACTAAGGAGTATTGCTCTGCCCCTTAGTGCACTATGTAACCATGCTTTTTAAAAGGCTGATTGCACGAAAAACCAAAATATTACTGATTGGCCTGTTCTTTTTCAGAGTCAGGGAATCTGAAAATGAGCTTGCAAAATTAAGCAGTTTTTAAATTCTGACTAAAAGTGTTTTAAAACACTCATAATGTCTCCTATGCTAAATAAAATCGCTGTAGCATTAGCACAATGGGTCTTCAATTGCAATTCCGGTTTATTAATTTGAGTTGTTTTCCTGCCTTCCAAGCTTTCAAAGAGCTCGACAACCTTTCGTCGGCCGCCGCGACCAAAAAAAGAGCTGGTCCGGGTGGTGTTGTAGCCGGATTGCGGGCGGCTGCCGGGGTCGCTGAAGCTCAGCAGCAGCTTCTGCTCCTTCTGTAACTGGCCATCAAACCTCCATTTCATCTGAAAAAGGGGACGTCAACCCGAAGGCCGCAATAGGATCGGATATCCTGGCCGGGATTGGCTCGCAGACAGCTCTCTGCATCTGCCCTGCAGATCCATGGCTGTTCAGTGGCACAGTTGGTTGGTGACTAGGGAAGGGGGGAACAGGGTCTGAATGGGCAGGAGGTAGAGGGAGGAGGCTGAGGGCAGGTCCAGATAGGCCTCCACATTCTCGTGCGTCAGGTGGGGTACAAGGCCTGGAATGAAAAGGGGCATCAGCTGGAGGGATGACGAAATGTGGAATTACCTCCGCGAGTGTAGATGAGAGCAGTTGGAGTGGGGATGGAGACGCTCTGGGCCTCCCAGCTGCTGATGCGACCCAAGCGAATGCCCAGCGTGCTGGTGCGACTGATTTCCAGCTTCATACCTCCTGTTTTGCGGTAGCCTAATGAAGAGGCAAACGTGTTTTGAGAATCCCCTATTTGAGCCATCCTTTCCACTGAAATGTTCCACCAACCGCCTTGACAACTCTTTTTGTCAGATCACTCAAGTCAAGTTTATTTGCTCAATTTACTTCCCACACAACCTCCATCTACAGCGGAATGCAAAAGCACAGCTCAAACTTTCACAGCTGCATAGCCGGCAGGAATATTAGTCACTCTTGGCAAGTCTTTTGAGGAGATGCGTTTCCCAGGCATCCTCGGGCAGTGCTTGGGCCCAGCTGGGCTGCGGCAGGCTGAGCCCGGCCATGGCCTCTTGGATGGCTTTCACTTTGCCTTCAATTTCGGCGCTGTACTTCAAGAGAGCAATGGAGGGGAGGCAGAAACCGTCGTCTAAGGACAGAGCGTCTGGTTTTGCTGTTTTTGGCTGGCTGCCAGTGGCGGGTGTGAGATCAAAGTCCGAGTCCTTCAAATGCACCGAGCTTGCCTCACTCAAGGCCTGGAATTGCTATCATTTGAGATCACTCTTGCAAAATAGCAGCATTTAGCATTTATTCTGTCGCAGACATTTCCCGTCACATCACGATTGGTGAGACAGTGCATTCTAAATCTAGCCTGTCTCCACTTATACAACTGTCAAGACTGTCGACTATTTATTTTCTGTTATTTTATCTGCTTAGACAATTCTTCCTCCGCAAAAGCTGAAAAAACCTGCTGAAATTGCTTCTGAACACTGCTGGGCTGAGCCGGCTTCCAATCCCCAAGTGGGAAGGCATTTGGATCCTGTGGGGTCTGAGTGGGGGTGGCTGCAGGCGTCTCCTCTTCAGCCTCTCCATTGGCCTCCTCGTCTTCCTGGTCCGAGATCTGAAGAAGGGCAGTGGGCTGGGTATGCGGAAGGGAGGGGGAAGGGTGCCAGAACGTTCCTGGACTTTTCCAAAAATAGCACTTTTTTGTAAATCAATCTAGTTGGTCGGTGTAGGCGCCAGTCAATGGATTAACTATTTTATGATAACAATAAATTAAAATAAACTAAAAATGCTGTAAAGTGTGGATGAACAAAAAAGGAATCTAAAGATGCTGAAACATAAGTGTGGCCGCGCGAAGCGCGGCCACTTGACCCCATATTAATATATATATATATATATAAATGTCTGGAATTGCTGGGAATGGGCGAATTCTCAACGGATTTTGACAATTTTTTTTCCCTGAAAGGTAATAATGTTTTAGGAAGATATCGCAGGTAGGAAGTGGTCCCGGACCATTTGAAACATTACCTTTTTGGGTAGAAAGGTTGAAAAATGGGGTATGCTGAGAAATGATGAAAAGATCTGGAGGGGTCTAACCAGTCCCGGACCATTTGAAAAATAACTTTTTTGGGTAGAAAGGTTGAAAAATGGGGTATGCTGAGAAATGGCGAATTCTCAACGGTTTGGACAAACTTTTTTTCCCTGAAAGGTAATAATATTTTGGGAAGTCTAGAGGGGTGGAACCGGTCGCGGAGCATTTGAAACATTACTTTTTCGGGTAGAAAGGTTTAAAATGGGGTATGCTGAGAAATGGCGAATTCTCAACGGATTTGAACAAACTATTTTTCTGAAAGTTATGTTTTGTGGGGTGTAAAGCTCAGGTTTCGTGGCATGTTTAGCTCCTCGGTCACCTATTGCGCTTTGCGCCATATACTTCTTGAAAAAAGCAATGCACAGAAATGAACAAAAGAGACACAAAACGCTAAACAAAGTCTTAGAACATATTAGAGGAATTGCGTGAAGAATTGTGTGTCAATGCTGGATTAAGTGCTTCTACAAATAGTGTATCATTTAGCAGACGAAAGTCATTAGGAAGTCCTTCACGAAAATTATCTTGAAACTGCCGCACATAACCCGAGGAATCAGGTCACAGCCCTTACAAAATGAGCCATTGCAAAAAATAGGAAGAATTGAGTTCAATTTGGATCTGCAAATATGATCTGGTCTTCAGTATATTCAGTGTGGATCCAGATGCAATATGACGCATTGCTGAAATTGGATTTGCAATTATGATAAAAGCTTGAGCTTGTTCAGTGTGGAATGTAGCCCATTTTTCAATTTGGATTATCAATTATGATTTGTTCTTCAGTTTGTTCAGTGTTGAGCTAGCTGCAATGCTCAATTTAAATTTGATCTTGTTTGAAAACACAAACAAAGAAAATGATTCGTAATTTATACTGAGCAATACTTTTGTGCAAATTAAATTAAATTTGGATGCTCAAACGCAGTTAACTATTCTGAAGCTATACTGAGTAATATTTTTGTGCAAATTGATTTAATTTGAATGCACAACACAGTAAATGGTTCTAAAATTATGCTTTGCAATCATTTGGGATCCAAAACGGTTATGTTTATAAATTATTGATAAATACTGCATATTGAAAGAGTTTACTTTTGAGATAGGGAATAATTCAAACATTAAATTTGTATACCAATAATGTGGTTTTTGTTCACATTTAGCTTTATGAGTTTGTGTACTTTTTTGAAATGCCATATCACATCACGTGGGGCAACTTGTGCGCAGCCAGCTGAAATGTGGTCAATAGTTAAATAGGCCAGAATGTCATCTTTCCTAGTGATCAGATGAGCGTCTTGCTCTGATGATTGGACCAAGTCTTGGGCGTAGGTGGTTTTTGTCCGGATGATGAGGTCTAGGAGGGTAGAAGAAGTGAAGAGAGATGGCGTCCTCGCACACAAGGATCTTCGAGTTTCCTAGCAGCCATCCCATTTCCTAGCAGCCGTCCAGTCGCTGCATCTCTTGATCCACAAAGAGCAGCGTAGTGAGATGATGGCAGTGGCCAAAGCGGTAGTGTTTTTGAAATCTTATTTGTATTGCTGCATATTGTTTGTGTACTTTGATCCAAGATTCGAACATTTTTTCCAAAAAAACAAAAACATTATCAACTGAACTGCACTTCGCTAATCGCTGTTTGGAATGACAAAAAGGAAGATATGGTTGGAAAATGCCTTCGCCAAAGCACCCCTGTGCTTCGACCCGATGGCTGGGTGGGGGGGGTTGTTTTGTTTTTTTTGTTTTTTTTTTTTTTTTTTTTTTGTTTTTTTTTTTTTTTTTTTTTTTTTTTTTTGTGTTTTATTTTTTTTTTGTTTTTTTTTTGTTTTTTTTTTTTGGTTTTGTTTTTTTTTTTTTTTTTTTTTTTTTTGGTTTTTTTTGTTTTTTTTTTGTTTTTTTTTTTTTTTTTTTTTTTGTTTGTTTTTTTATTTTGTTTTTTTTTTTTTTGGTTTTTTTTTTTTTTTTTTTTTTTTTTGGTGGTTTTTGTTTTTTTTTTTTTGTTGTTTTGTGTTTTGTTTGTTGTGTGTTTTTTTTTTTTTGTTTTGTTTTTGTTTTTTTTTTTTTTTTTCTTTTTGGTGTTTTGTGTTTGTTGTTTTTTTTTTTGTGTTTTTTGTGTTTTTTGTTTTTTTTGTTTTTTTTTGTTTTTTGTTTTTTTTTTTTTTTTTTTGTTTTTTGTTGGTGGGGTGTTTTTTTTTGGTTTTTTTTGTATTTTTTGTGATTGTTGGTTGTTTGTTTTTTTTTTTTTTTTTTTTTTTGTGTGTGGTTGTTTTTTTTTTTTGTGTTTTGTTTTGTGTGTTGTTGTAGTTGTTGGGTTTTTTTTATTTTTTTTTGGGTGTTTTTGGATTTTTTTTGTTTTGTTTTTTTTTGTTGTTTTTTTGTTTTTGTTTTGTTTTGGGTGTGTGTTTTTTGTTTTGTTTTTTTTGGGTTTTATTGTTTTTGGTGGGTTTTTTTTTTTTGATTGTTGTTTTATGATGGTTTTGTGTGTTTATGTTTGTGGTTTGTTTTGTTTTTTTTATTAGTTTTGAGTTTTTTAGTTGTATTGGTTGTGTTTTGGTTTGTTTGTGGTTGTTTTTTAAATGTTTGTGGGTGTTGTGTTTTTTTTGTTTTTTTTGTGTTTTTATTATATTTTTTTTTTTTTTTTTTGTGTTTTTTTTTTATATTTTTTTTTTTTTTTTTTTTTTATTTTTATTTTATTTTTATTTTTTTTTTTTTTTTTTTTTTTATTAAATATTTTATACTTTTTTTATTTTTTTTTGTTGACTCCCCCCCCCCCCCGAACGAAAATCCTAGCTCCGCCCCTGTGATGGCTATCAGGCTGATCGACTGCAACGCTGCTCCCACCGAAGGATTCCGATCCGCGCCATGGCTTTCACGAATCATTCAAAAGTAATTCTGCATATATTCACTTTCAGATGAATTTTCATTTTTGCATGAAAAGGGACCTCAAGGGGGTCCTGGGAAAAGAAGCCCATCAGGACGTAGCTGAGGTTGGCTTCGGAGAGAGGGCACAATATCTACGATTGCCGCCAATGTGACTACCCACATCCAATAGCAGGACTGGGTCACAAAGGACGCCCAGTCCTCACTCTCCAGCACCTCACCCCGGCACTCCGCCCAATCCAGCACCGCTTTTTAGGAACTCCAGTCGGGAATCTACATTTGAAAAACAAGTATATGGCGCATAGCATAATGGTTGCCCGCAGATCGCATTCCCCTTCCACATTTCTAAAATTCCTTTCCTTTCTCAAAATTTAATTACCTTTAAGGAAAAAAGTTTGTACAAATCTGTTGAGAATTCGCCATTTTTCAGCATACACCATTATTCAATCTTTCTACCGAAATAAGCAATGTTTCAAATTCTCGGAGTCTGGTTCCACTCATCCTGATCTTTAAATTGCATTACCTTTGTGGAAAAAAAGGTTGTCCAAATCCGTTAATAATTCGCCATTTCTCAGCATACACCAATTTTCAAAAAAGTAATGTATCAAAAGCTCCGGGTCCAGCTCCACCCATCCGCTTGGACCTTAGGCTTTGGCAGCCCGGATTTATTCCTCAACACTCACTTCTTTATGAAGAAAAACCAAATGTGACCATCATAACCTGAAGAAAACATGCGAGGATTGGGGGAAGCTTGTGTCAATAAAACTCTGTCAGCGCCGCACCCAACTGAATCCAGCCAGATTTTTCAAAAAAACGTTTGGCTAAACTTTTTCTTCCAGAAGCATTGCTTGCTCTTTGGACGCTTGAGGTGATTGGCATCTGCTTGGGTCTCTTCTAGCCGGCGAAGAAGGCCACTGATTCGGCGCACAAGGTTGGACCGGGTTGAGTAGGCCAACGCTTCATCGTCGCCTTCAGGTCGACCCATGTGCAGACTGTTGTGGCGAAGTTTTTTGCACTCAATTCATCTGAACATCAGGATTGGATGCGTCAGTTATAAAATGGAGATGACCAATACGCTTATTGTTATTAATGGACAGCAAACACAACAATTAACAAACAATGTCAAATAATGTCAAATAACAAACAATGTCAAATAATGTCAAATAACAAATAATGTCAAAACACCATACTTCAATGAGAAATCCCTTATGGTACAAAGGAACACTGTACGCCCAGGCTACATTAGGATAATCCCAACGACAGGACCAAAACTATGGCACTTGCTTGGCAGCAGACCCAAATGCAAATATGACAATAGGCTGCAGACAAACGTAGTATACCAAATTAATTGCAAATGTGGTAAGATGTACATAGGGGAAACCAAAAGACACCTGGAAACCAGAATTAAAGAGCACAAAAGCAATTGGTGCAAGAACAGCCAGCAAAACGTTTTCAAAGATCACCAAGGGAGTAATCATGAACCGGAATTTGACTCTGCTAAGATAATACACAGGTGCAACCACCAACATGAACGCAAAGCGGCAGAGGCTTTATGCATCAAAATGAATGAAACACGGGTAATAGTAGACCTAACCAATGTACAGCGACAACATGACATACCAAATGGCGTTTTACCTCTTTTACAACCAGGCCCTAATACAGCATGCTAAAATTTTGAATCATATCATCTATTTCCTATGTTTTTCTTTGCTTAATTTTTAATAGTTATTATAATGTTCGTTCTGACAAGTGTCAGAAATCTATTTTACTGATGAAGAAGTTTGATCTTCGAAACGTTTAAATATTTGTGACTATATCACTACTGTGCTTACAATTTGGATAGAATTAACAAATTAACAAACATTAAATTAAATTAAAATTAGCAATATTTAATCCCTGAGTAAGTATCATAAACTTCCACCCCAGCTTTTTGGGCATAGCAATTTTTCTGTTAATGTCAGCATAAAAGTGATTGCAGATCCCAACGATGCTGACACCGTGGCTGTTTTGAGAGAAAACCAGGCTCACAAAGATAGAGAAATGACCTAGAACAACTCGATAACAAAAAGGCATTTAAAAAATGTTAATATAGCCGCATCAGGGCCGCAACCATTTTTAATTTGCTTGTCTTACCATCTATTATAATATATAATAAATTCATTTATCTATATATTATAATAGATGGTAAAAAAAAATTTTTGAATCATATAATGTATTTACTATGTCTTTCTTTGCTTAATTTTTAATAGTTATTATTATGTTCGTTCTGACAAGTGTCAGAAATCTAATTTACTGATGAAGGAGATAATACTTCGAAACGTTTAGAAATTTGTGACTATATCACTTCTGTGCTTACATTTTGGATAGAGTATACATATTATTTCACAGCACTGGATAGAGGACATCATATGTTAATAGCTGCAACCCAGCAACAGAAGGATTAGAAGGTAAACATGCATGACATTATTACACAAAACGAACAATTCTCTATAACTATTACAAAACGAGTCGCAAGAAAATTAGCTACAGTAGATTCGCATATAAACTTCCTCTCAGCCTGCAAAGCTAACGACCTAATTCCCAAAGGGCTACGCCTTAAAACAAACAAGAACGACGCCATAAGACTGAAATGGGTTAGGAAAGCTGAACAAGAAACACGAAACAACAAATTACGAGACTTCAAGGCTCAGAAAGAACATCTCTCCAAAAGACTTGATGATTTAAAAAACCTGTTAGCTAGGAACACACAAAATGAACAGAATGACACTATACAACTGGAAATAGCCGCTGAATACAGGAACATACTGTTACAAAACGAGAAAACCAAAGCGAAAAAGTACAGGTATCTTATGGCAAATAAACAACATGTGAACACAGCTCTTCCGTCAAACCCATGGAAAGTCATTAACCTCTCCAACAAGACTCTGGGGTGTAATGAAATCGACATTCTGAACAAGGGACCAAATTTTATTCCAAATTCACACCGCCATAACCCAATAAACATCGCAACACACCTTATTGGCATGGATCAATCTCTGCAGAAGCAAAACTACAATATTGTGACTAGAAGCGACATGCTACAGGGACTAGTACACACCATCAAGCAGAATATACAACATAGAAGCAAACCAAAAGACAGCACAAATAAAGGTTTACTTAGCTTACTAAAAAATGAACATGTGTATGTCCTGAAAGCCGACAAAGCCCAATCATTAGTGGTAATGGACCAGAGTTATGTTGAACATCATCTTGAAAAAACATTCTTAAACCCAGAAAGTTATGAAAGAGTGGATGAAAGATCTTGGAAGCGTGGCAATGAAAAATATCAAACCCTCATAAAGCAAATCTTCTTAGACAAATTGGATACAATAAAGGGGAAAGGAAAAGCCAAAATTACCGCACTCAAAGATTACAACTACAACAGATACATTGAATACATGAGCCTCCAAAAAAGCGCTGGTCTGCCAGGGAGTGCATATATCATGCCCAAAACGCATAAATTCAAGGAACCACCCATGAACAACATTGACATTGACACTTGGAAGACAAACATGAAGTTTAGACCAGTCCTACCAGGTTTCCACGCAATACAAGCAGAGGCATCTAAAAAGATCAGTCAAATAATAAACAACTTACTACCACCACTGTCCAGAATTAAAAATGGTTATGAATTCATTGAGCGGATAAAGGAAGATTCACCCTTTCCCTTGAACACCAAAATGGTCAGCTTGGATTTTGAACAACTTTACCCGAGCATCCCTGTAAAGGAAGCAATAGGGATCCTACAACACAAGCTACATAATTCTAGGTACTGGAAAGATAAAACATCTTTAGAGCCTGATGAAATATGCCAAATATTAAGCTATTGCACAGAAAACACATATGGATGCATCGAGACAGGAGGTGTTAAACAGTATTTCAGGCAGAAAAAAGGCCTTCCAATGGGTGCCTCACACAGTGGTCCACTTGCAGACATCTACCTGGAACATTGGGAATCAAACATTAAACAAGAAGCGAGAGAGCACAACATTATAATACACTGCTACTACAGATATGTGGATGATTCTTTTATGGTGATCACGGACGAAGACAATCAATGGGAACATTTCGTTCACTACCTGAATCAGAAATGCGACTCATTAAAAGTTACATGGGAGGAAGAACAAGATGGATGCCTGCCTTTCTTAGACATAAATGTAAGACGTGGTATGCTAATGAGTGATGATGGCTATGATCAATGGTACCCTATTACCTCAGTCTACCGCAAACCATGCAACACCAACTATGTCATGCCGTTTGACTCGTGTGCACCAATGTCTTATAAACTATCATCACTACGAAGCGAGACCCACAGAGCCAAAAAGTACAGCAGCAACGCCCACTTACTGGACACTGAAATAAGGTACCTCATCAAGAAATACAAATCATATGGCTACCCGATGTCCATAATAAATAAAACAACAAACAAGGTCTTGCACAAGGAGGAATCAGCAATCCAATTAGGTAACGATGAACGACGATGCATTAATGTCAAAACACCATACTTCAATGAGAAAACCCTTATGGTACAAAAAAACACTGTACGCCCAGGCTATATTAGGATAATCCCAACAACAGGACCAAAACTATGGCACCTTCTAGGCAGCAGACCAAAATGCAAATATGACAACAGGCTGCAGACAAACGTAGTATACCAAATTAAATGCAAATGTGACAAGATGTACATAGGGGAAACCAAAAGACACCTGGAATCCAGAATCAAAGAACACAAAAGCAATTGGTGCAAGAATAGCCAGCATAACGTTTTCAAAGATCACCAAGGGAGTAATCATGGACCGGAATTTGACTCTGCTAAGGTAATACATAGGTGCAACCAGCAACATGAACGCAAAGCGGCTGAGGCTTTATGCATCAAAATGAATGAAACACGGGTAATTGTAGACCTAACCAATGTACAACGACAGCATGACATTCCAAATGGCGTTCTACCTCTTTTACAACCAGGACCTAATACAGCACACTAAAATTTTGTATCATATATAGTATTTACAATGTCTTTCTTTGCTTAATTTTTTAATAGTTATTATTATGTTCGTTCTGACAAATGTCAGAAATCTATTTTACTGATGAAGGAGATAATACTTCGAAACGTTTAGAAATTTGTGACTATATCACTTCTGTGCTTACATTTTGGATAGAGTATACATATATTTTTTTTTTTTTTTTTTTTTTTTTTTTTTTTTTTTTTTTTTTTTTTTTTTTTTTTCTTTATATGTTAAAATATAGAATGCTAAGTTTTACAATAAAATTGTTTTTGACTCTTCTGCCAGGCGGTGGTGAGCCATCCATTCCATACATTCGCCTGCTTACCTGCTTACGCCTGCTATCACTTACCACCTACTTATAGTCTAACAGCCTTTTGATTTGGTTCTTATAGCGAAGAGAAAGCTGGAGCAAAGTTGAAACAAGTAGGTGTTGCAAGCTATGCTGTTTGAGGGTCAAGGTGTTATGTAGGATGATATGGTAGGTTGTGGTGATTGTACAGTAGTAATCAAAATATTGTGTTTGTTTTGCTAAACGTAAATCTGTCCTTAATTTTGAAATTTGTTAGCAAGCTTCCCTATTTGTGTACTATCCCTATTTCCTATCCCTATTTCCCTGTGTCCATGCATGTATACGATTCATATTATTTAATATATCCATTTGGTTGTGGGATTTTATCTAAGCATCATCTTGCAAGGCATGTTTGATTAAAACCATTATTGGAAAAGGAAATAAGCTTTGGAAAGAATTAACATATTATTAGTAATGGTTATGAAAAATTTAAACAATAACACTAAGTTATCTTTACAGCAGCAATAAAATGCAAGATTAAATTAAAATGCTTACATTTGAGAACTATACATCAATTAATATCAGAAATAATTTACTCCACACTAAAGCTTAGTTTGATCATGCTCTGCCACTATGGTAGAATTATGCATATCTGATTTTGCTTGATTAATCCATTCCAGTACTGTAAGGCTTGGGTTTGTTATGCTACCAACTACTTCTGGATGATGCAAAGTCCAATGCGTTAAGATTCGCACAGCTTCCTTTTGAACAAGTCTTGCCTGTTGATAATTGTTTTCATTGCATTTTTGTTCCTCCTTAGCTCGGGATGTCTTTATTTTTTCTTCTTCAACCAATCGTTTTACTGTTAATAATTCATTTTGCAGCTTATTTAGATAGCTCCAATATTTTTCTCCATCTGCTTCTAGTTTACATAAATCTGCGCTAAAACAGTAATCACAATTCATAATATACAAATGCCTGATTTCTAACCTTTTACGTTTATTTGCATTTTAAAATCGAGATACTATTAATACCTAAAACTAAACAATTGAAATATATTTAAAATAAAAACATTTCGAATAAAATTTAAGTTTACATTGATTAATTGGTTTCAAAAGAATTTCTGGTTGACCATTTCTCAAGAGGCATCTTCGAAGAGCTAGTGTTTATTTGTCATGGTATCTTTCGTATAAAAGCATGGTTTTAGTGGACATCAATCGCTATGGACATATGCAACGGGCATGTTCTCTTCACAGTGAAACATAATTAAACCAAGCCATTGTTGAAACTTCTGTTTCTTTAATGGTTCACAGTAAATGATTCTTAAATTATACTGAGCAATCTTTTTGGGATCAAAAAGCTGTTATGTTCATAAAGTAGTGGTAAATACTTAACTCAGATTCGAGTCCCTCTAAGAAATTCGCCTCAACATGATCCCCTTCAATTTTGCTAGGGGTCATTGTATGAGAGGCTACGCTCCCCTCAACTGCAGCTCCATCCTCCTCTGGCCGACCGGCTTGGCCTAGGGCTATGTGACAGTCTGAGGACGTCCAGCACCACGTTATCGCATTGGCGTTTTAGTTGTGGCGAGCCTTTGACTGCCCATCAAACTGAGAAAATTCATGTTGGCTTATAACGTTTGGCCTGATTCACTGCTGCCTGCATGAAGGCTACCATTGCTGAAAAGCTTGAACCAATATTCATGACAAATGCGGCCAAAAAAGAAATTGCGTGTTTCATGTTGTTTTCTGGTCTCTCATGTGAACAATTGTGGCAAATGGGCGTTTTAGTTGTGGCGAGCCTTTGACTGCCCATCAAACTGAGAAAATTCATGTTGGCTTATAGCGTTTGGCCTGGTTCACTGCTGCCTGCATGAAGGCTAGCATTGCTGAAAAGCTTGAACCAATATTCATGACAAATGCGGCCAAAAAAGAAATTGTGTGTTTCATGTTGTTTTCTGGTCTCTCATGTGAACAATTGTGGCAAATGGGCGTTTTAGTTGTGTCGAGCCTTTGACTGCACATCAAACTGAGAAAATTCATGTTGGCTTATAGCGTTTGGCCTGGTTCACTGCTGCCTGCATGAAGGCTAGCATTGCTGAAAAGCTTGAACCAATATTCATGACAAATGCGGCCAAAAAAGAAATTGCGTGTTTCATGTTGTTTTCTGGTCTCTCATGTGAACAATTGTGGCAAATGGGCGTTTTAGTTGTGGCGAGCCTTTGACTGCACATCAAACTGAGAAAATTCATGTTGGCTTATAGCGTTTGGCCTGGTTCACTGCTGCCTGCATGAAGGCTAGCATTGCTGAAAAGCTTGAACCAATATTCATGACAAATGCGGCCAAAAAAGAAATTGCGTGTTTCATTTTGTTTTCTGGTTTCTCATGTGAACAATTGTGGCAAATCGCATGATCTATTTACTGGAACTTTCGGTCCCATTGAAGGGTCTCTAGCTGTGCAGCAGGTATGAACCAGAGCCGCGATGCCAGGTTCCCAGTCATGTTTGGCTTGAAAGACAGCTTTTGTTCAGCTGCAGACTAAAGAAAGCTGTGGTTGGATAGAGTGAATGAGGCGGCAGGTTGTTATGACTAGATGGCTAGACAATCACATTTCCACCTTACAAACAATTGCCTTTAGTACTGTCAACTATGAATCAAGGAAGTTGGTAAAAAGTACGACCTGGGTTCATTCATTTGGATCTCTTTCATTTTGTAGTCTTGATAATTATTTTAAATTGCTAAAATAGTATGGTGTTTATACAAATTATTCAATGAATTTTAAAATTGATTTACTGTTTTTGGATACTTCAATATTATGTTGAAGACTGCAAATTTTTGATATGGCTCTATGTTGAATGTATTCTCAAACTTGTGGTAGGATATTCAACGTTTGTCGTTAATACTCTCTAAAATACTCCCTAAAATGAATTTTTGACCGCGGAGTGGCCCGAAGGGCTGTCACGTAGTGCATGTTGTGGGCAATGCACTACACAAAGACTGATCTTACGTAGTGTATGTTGTGGGCAATGCAAAACAGCAAGACTGCTGTCACGTAGTGCATGTTGTGGGCAATGCAGAACACAAAGATTGTTCTCACGTAGTACATGTTGTGGGCAATTCAGAACATCAAATACAACACCCAGCCCAAAAACAAAATGCAGATGATGCAGCTGATTCCACAAGTAGTAATTTTATTTCTTTGACTTTTCACTCGGGGTATCTCAATTTTTAGAGAAAAGCAACCAATATTTGACTTGTCGGTGGTACCAGATATTTCTTCCACTTTTGATATAATATAGAAGTTAGGTGGAAATTACTTTTTGACAGACAACATTTTAAACAAGTATATGGCGTAGAGTACAAGTACCCACGTCACAAAACAATACCGTTCAGGGAAAAAGTTTGTCCAAATCTGTTGAAAATTCGCCACAAACCACTTGAGCACTCAGCCACCTGTCTCACTGTGCATAATTAGCCTATATCAACTACATGCAACCGCAATGGACCTTTCCGATTGATGCCTTTAGTACATGCCGATTGAATACCTACTATCTTCTATTTAATAGATGCAGAGAAGAAGGAGAAGTAGGAGTTCGGAAAAATGGTTTTAAGCAGTTTTCTAATTATTGTGTGGTGAATTACAGCAGTAACGTAGCGAGGATCTCTTTATTCATGGTGCGCCGAAGAGGAGAAAGTGGTGGGAATTGGGAGCAGGTTAAGGACAGAATGAATGCCGGCACGGCTCGGCCCGCCGCACCAGCTCAAGGTCAACGAAACTGGCTAGGGAAACGTCACAGAGCACCCGCGGGCGGCCAGGAAGAGGTGGAAGGGAATCACACCAGTCAGCTAGAGTAGGCAGAGGATCGGGACCTCGGAACTAAACGACAAGCATGACAACACTACTAGTGAGGGTGAGATCATCGTCCATCCAGAACA
>JASANA010010896.1:0-17881 GCA_030248095.1 Ptycholaimellus sp. GST1_10 | reverse complement strand
CCTTGTTCCTTTCTGGTCAAATTAAGAATATTCTAGAAGCCTTGAGCGACTGCGCAGTTTTCATCTTCTCGAAACTTCCAGAAGTTTCTGGAAAAACTACCCTTTCTGGGATCTTTCCACAGACATTTATTCCCTGGTTCTTTCCCACTTCATTGACCCAACTTAATTCCTTCACTGTTACTTTTTCCTGCGATAATAGCTCCGTCCCTAAGTTACCGGCTATCCTGCCTGAACATTTTGGTATTTCTCACTTTTTAAAAATTCTTTTCCAGCACAGTTTCCAGAATGTAGCCATGGTAGGTAATCAGAAGCGTTTCCTTTCAGCAGCAATGGCTTTGGTAAAAGCAGTGAGAGGTGAAGAGGCAGTGGAGCTAACTGATGATGCCTGGCAGCGAGTCTTTTCTTGGCTCCCGCTCCGAGATCGAGTTCGAGCAGAGGGAGTGTGTAAGAAATGGGCATTCCTCATGCCATACTCCGACATCCGCCACCTGGACATCACCCAAATTCCCTTCCGCTCCGATCGCATCACCAGCCTGGAGTACCAGGTTCACCGCTTATTCCCCTTACGACGCCCTTCCACTCACTACCTCCCATTACACTTTGCACTCATCTTTTTCACATCTACTCGGCGCTTGTACCAAACTATAAAGATCTTACTTTTCCTACAAACCTAGGGCAGATATTTTGAGGATGGGGAGTTGAGCATCAGCCAACGAACAGTGCTATCATACTGGCTGCGTCGGGTGCTGGGTGGAGTGTTGGAACGGACGGGAGCATTCCTCTCCTCTGCCTCTTTCACTGCGGCAGAGCACCGCCTCTCCCTCGGCCCACTCTGCTTCAACCTCCTCGCATCCGCTGCTGGCTCAAACCTCACTCGCCTCAACTTCGCCAACTGTCTCCTCAAAAGCGCCTGCCTCACTGCACTTGAGGATTTTCCCAGGTTCTCTTCTTTTTCGTCTGCCTCTTTCACTGCGGCAGAGCACCGCCTCTCCCTCGGCCCACTCTGCTTCAACCTCCTCGCATCCGCTGCTGGCTCAAACCTCACTCGCCTCAACTTCGCCAACTGTCTCCTCAAAAGCGCCTGCCTCACTGCACTTGAGGATTTTCCCAGGTTCTCTTCTTTTTCGTCTGCCTCTTTCACTGCGGCAGAGCACCGCCTCTCCCTCGGCCCACTCTGCTTCAACCTCCTCGCATCCGCTGCTGGCTCAAACCTCACTCGCCTCAACTTCGCCAACTGTCTCCTCAAAAGCGCCTGCCTCACTGCACTTGAGGATTTTCCCAGGTTCTCTTCTTTTTCGTCTGCCTCTTTCACTGCGGCAGAGCACCGCCTCTCCCTCGGCCCACTCTGCTTCAACCTCCTCGCATCCGCTGCTGGCTCAAACCTCACTCGCCTCAACTTCGCCAACTGTCTCCTCAAAAGCGCCTGCCTCACTGCACTTGAGGATTTTCCCAGGTTCTCTTCTTTTTCGTCTGCCTCTTTCACTGCGGCAGAGCACCGCCTCTCCCTCGGCCCACTCTGCTTCAACCTCCTCGCATCCGCTGCTGGCTCAAACCTCACTCGCCTCAACTTCGCCAACTGTCTCCTCAAAAGCGCCTGCCTCACTGCACTTGAGGATTTTCCCAGGTTCTCTTCTTTTTCGTCTGCCTCTTTCACTGCGGCAGAGCACCGCCTCTCCCTCGGCCCACTCTGCTTCAACCTCCTCGCATCCGCTGCTGGCTCAAACCTCACTCGCCTCAACTTCGCCAACTGTCTCCTCAAAAGCGCCTGCCTCACTGCACTTGAGGATTTTCCCAGGTTCTCTTCTTTTTCGTCTGCCTCTTTCACTGCGGCAGAGCACCGCCTCTCCCTCGGCCCACTCTGCTTCAACCTCCTCGCATCCGCTGCTGGCTCAAACCTCACTCGCCTCAACTTCGCCAACTGTCTCCTCAAAAGCGCCTGCCTCACTGCACTTGAGGATTTTCCCAGGTTCTCTTCTTTTTCGTCTGCCTCTTTCACTGCGGCAGAGCACCGCCTCTCCCTCGGCCCACTCTGCTTCAACCTCCTCGCATCCGCTGCTGGCTCAAACCTCACTCGCCTCAACTTCGCCAACTGTCTCCTCAAAAGCGCCTGCCTCACTGCACTTGAGGATTTTCCCAGGTTCTCTTCTTTTTCGTCTGCCTCTTTCACTGCGGCAGAGCACCGCCTCTCCCTCGGCCCACTCTGCTTCAACCTCCTCGCATCCGCTGCTGGCTCAAACCTCACTCGCCTCAACTTCGCCAACTGTCTCCTCAAAAGCGCCTGCCTCACTGCACTTGAGGATTTTCCCAGGTTCTCTTCTTTTTCGTCTGCCTCTTTCACTGCGGCAGAGCACCGCCTCTCCCTCGGCCCACTCTGCTTCAACCTCCTCGCATCCGCTGCTGGCTCAAACCTCACTCGCCTCAACTTCGCCAACTGTCTCCTCAAAAGCGCCTGCCTCACTGCACTTGAGGATTTTCCCAGGTTCTCTTCTTTTTCGTCTGCCTCTTTCACTGCGGCAGAGCACCGCCTCTCCCTCGGCCCACTCTGCTTCAACCTCCTCGCATCCGCTGCTGGCTCAAACCTCACTCGCCTCAACTTCGCCAACTGTCTCCTCAAAAGCGCCTGCCTCACTGCACTTGAGGATTTTCCCAGGTTCTCTTCTTTTTCGTCTGCCTCTTTCACTGCGGCAGAGCACCGCCTCTCCCTCGGCCCACTCTGCTTCAACCTCCTCGCATCCGCTGCTGGCTCAAACCTCACTCGCCTCAACTTCGCCAACTGTCTCCTCAAAAGCGCCTGCCTCACTGCACTTGAGGATTTTCCCAGGTTCTCTTCTTTTTCGTCTGCCTCTTTCACTGCGGCAGAGCACCGCCTCTCCCTCGGCCCACTCTGCTTCAACCTCCTCGCATCCGCTGCTGGCTCAAACCTCACTCGCCTCAACTTCGCCAACTGTCTCCTCAAAAGCGCCTGCCTCACTGCACTTGAGGATTTTCCCAGGTTCTCTTCTTTTTCGTCTGCCTCTTTCACTGCGGCAGAGCACCGCCTCTCCCTCGGCCCACTCTGCTTCAACCTCCTCGCATCCGCTGCTGGCTCAAACCTCACTCGCCTCAACTTCGCCAACTGTCTCCTCAAAAGCGCCTGCCTCACTGCACTTGAGGATTTTCCCAGGTTCTCTTCTTTTTCGTCTGCCTCTTTCACTGCGGCAGAGCACCGCCTCTCCCTCGGCCCACTCTGCTTCAACCTCCTCGCATCCGCTGCTGGCTCAAACCTCACTCGCCTCAACTTCGCCAACTGTCTCCTCAAAAGCGCCTGCCTCACTGCACTTGAGGATTTTCCCAGGTTCTCTTCTTTTTCGTCTGCCTCTTTCACTGCGGCAGAGCACCGCCTCTCCCTCGGCCCACTCTGCTTCAACCTCCTCGCATCCGCTGCTGGCTCAAACCTCACTCGCCTCAACTTCGCCAACTGTCTCCTCAAAAGCGCCTGCCTCACTGCACTTGAGGATTTTCCCAGGTTCTCTTCTTTTTCGTCTAAATAAATATTGTCTTAGCATGAATTCGTCTTAGCATGAAATTTAGTTTCTGACCACAATTTCCTCCATGTGAAATGCAAAGGCAATGGGCAATGCAGGCTAGAATACCTGAACCTGGCCTCGGCTGTGTTCCTGGAGGACGGGGCAGAGACGGCGTCTGTGAGGGAGTTTGGAGAGCTACGAAAGCAGCTGGAGTGCTTCGTTCAAGACCACCAACACCTGCGACAACTCAATCTCGCCAACCTCCCCTTTACACCCCGTCTCGCCAATCAACGCCTTACCAAACTCCAGCTCTCCCATCTCTCACTCGATGACCTCGCCCTCGCCCAGCTGGTGGTAAAGCTTTTTTATGGTCGTTAACCTATCATCCATAATTAATAAACATGAGAGATAAAAAGAAAGACTCGTTCTTATGAAAGTTAAAAATTAAAATGGAGTTGTAGCACGACTGCCCCAGCCTTGAATCACTGTGCCTGAGTCACTGCCGAAGCCTGACGAACTTTGGGCCGATCGCGGAGTTGGGCTCAAGTCTTCGACACCTATGGCTCAGCTACACTACCATTCGGGACCCCGACTTCACTCTTATTGCAACCCACTGTCCTCTACTTCAAGAACTACGCTTGGATGGTTTTTCATTATTTCAGCTATCGCACCTCTAACTATCAGCAATAACCACAATCCCACCAGCAATAACTTAAATCACCATTGTCAAACTGGGTATCTCCACCATTGAGACATTTTGCTAAGGATTTAGTGTCTTCAGGGTGTTACCGGCTGAGGGATCTGATGCCAGTGAAGTCCCTGCAGCATCTCCGCGTCTTCTCCATCACGGACAACATCTGCTTCACCGACTGTCACCTTGCTCGCATCGCCAGTATATTTTCTTCTTCACCATCATTCCAATCTTCCCCTGCTTCGGGAGAAATGGGAGAAGCTGGCAGGACACGGGCGGTTGGAGAGCTTGTCGGTGGGAGGTTGTGCAGTGAGCGACGACAGCGTGCGCTACCTGTCACAGATGTGCAAGAGCAGCCTGCGCCACCTGAACCTGGCCAACTGCCCCATCACTCCCGCAGGTGCCCTCTGGATACCCACCAACTGCATCCGCCTCCGCAGCCTCGACCTACAGGGCACCAGAGTTGCTGACGATGCACTACAGGTCTACATCAATTTCATGTTTTTATCCTGCTTTCACTGACGACTCATCTTCTTTCTACCATGGAGTATGAATGTTTCATGATTTCTGAATTGTCTGCTGATTGACCACTCTTCTTGTCCCTGCTTCTACCCACGAAATATGATGTCCTTTCTAGATGATGGGTGAGAGGATGGGGGAGCTGGAGGCTGTGTACCTGCAGAACTGCCCCGAGCTGACAGAGCGCGGTTTCCTCGGCCTCTTGAAACAACGGCTTCGCATCCTCCAAGTCCCTTCCTCCTCCTTCTTCCGCAGACGATCCAATCCTCAGCTGCAGACGGGACGAGGTGTGGCGGGGCTGCGTGTGGTATGCAAGGCGGAGGGCCCGGTGGGACCCTTCTCGGGGGCACTGGTGGATCGGCTTCGCTCCGTCTTCGTCCTGCTCGTTCTCCAGCGGCCCCTCCTCGCCCTGCCTGCACCCCTGGAATAGAGCAATTCAGCGTTTTTCCACCCATTCACTGCCAACTTTTAGCTGAATTAATTGTACTCATATTGCAGGCTCACTGAGGAATTATTTACAAAATGTTACATGCAAATTGACGGCTTCGACCAATGAGAAGTATTGCTACGAGTCTAAGTAAGCTGCCAAAATGTGCTCGCTTGAACGCGAAATTGTGTGATATTTTCGTCCTTTTTGTAAATGCTTAAACATATCTTTTACCAGTTCAATTTTGCCATGACGCATTTTTGTAGATTGCCAACACAATACTTTTGTGATACTTTATGTCATCGCTCTATTGCTTTCTGCTTAGTTCTATTTTGATATTTCTTGCTTATTTCTGCTTTCTGCTCGCACTCAATTTCTTTCATTTGATTTCTCTTTTCGCCCCTTCAACGCAACCATATCCGCTGGAAATAAGCAAAACCCAATCCAACGCATATAAAGAAGACAAGACATGAGCGCAGTCGCACATGTGCCCGACATTTCCACAAGCGAAAGCAAGTGGCGTGCCGGCGGGATATATTGACTCTACATTTCGCCCAGGCCTCGGCCAATATTTCCCCAAGGCAACGCTCAAACTCTTCGCTCTCTCTCTTGAGTGAAAATGAAAGCAGCAGGGAGTCTGCGAATGTAGATATTCACGCCGCTCGCATTCTTGCCGTCCTCTTTTCCGATCCCAACTTCTTCTCTCCTCAGCCCTCTTATCCAGAGCCCAGCCTTCCTGCTGCTAGCTGCGTCCTTTGCAGCTTCCAGATTGCTGGGTATGTATGCTTGTAGAGATGGTTTTGTATGGAGCTCAAACAATGGGACATTTGCCCCTGTGTATGCCTGGCCAAGGTGCTCTGAGGGAGGCCCCGATTGATGCTCTGCCTAGGCAGGTGTATTTGGAAGACACTCTTGTCTTGGGGGTCCTGTAGTCTCTGTCTATTCCTACCTCCCTTCCCTGTCTCTGTCTATTCCGCCCTTTCCTGTCCCTGGCCCCGAGTTTCCCTCCAACAGAAGCCGTTTTGAACCGCGCAAATTTGGCCTCCCACAGGCGCCTTGGCTACGCAAACACTTTCCTGCCTTTCTCTGCATCAGCTCCTGTCTCCTACAGCATCTTCAATCAGCCCCGTCTGCCAGCAGAGGGAAATGAGCGAGACATCGGAGGTCAAGAGCGACGTTTCGGACGAGAAGATCGGTTGGGGTCTCCCTCTTTTTCTCCTCTGCATCATAAAAAGGGGAGATAGATATGTCTTTGAGTTCATCGGGTTGCGCAAGACTTGCGAATATATTTCGCTTGCTGACTCAGATGAGCGGCCTGTTTTTGCCCTCTGCAGTATGAGAGATAGTTGTGTCATACATTCTCGGTTGGACTTCAGAGGAGTCGGAGGGGGCGATGGAGGATGAGAATCGATGCATGGAGTGCGCCAAGACTTTTCCTTCCAAAGCCGGCTTGGTTGGCAACCTTTTCCTTTTGATCCTACATTCTCATTCTTTCGCCATGATTATGAAGCATGAAAGGGTTTGTAGGTATTCCACCTGAAAACGCACATGGCTCGCATCAAATGCCAGGAGTGTCACAAGGCCTTCCCCAGCAACCAGCGCCTCCTCAGTCACAAGTGTAATCGACCTCCGCCCAAGGTCCTCTTCCTAGATCACCCTCTTTTGGCTGGGAGGGAAAGGCTTTGACGCACATGGCTCGCATCAAATGCCAGGAGTGTCACAAGGCCTTCCCCAGCAACCAGCGCCTCCTCAGTCACAAGTGTAATCGACCTCCGCCCAAGGTCCTCTTCCTAGATCACCCTCTTTTGGCTGGGAGGGAAAGGCTTTGACGCACATGGCTCGCATCAAATGCCAGGAGTGTCACAAGGCCTTCCCCAGCAACCAGCGCCTCCTCAGTCACAAGTGTAATCGACCTCCGCCCAAGGTCCTCTTCCTAGATCACCCTCTTTTGGCTGGGAGGGAAAGGCTTTGACGCACATGGCTCGCATCAAATGCCAGGAGTGTCACAAGGCCTTCCCCAGCAACCAGCGCCTCCTCAGTCACAAGTGTAATCGACCTCCGCCCACCCGTCGACCTCCGCCCAAGGTCCTCTTCCTAGATCACCCTCTTTTGGCTGGGAGGGAAAGGCTTTGACGCACATGGCTCGCATCAAATGCCAGGAGTGTCACAAGGCCTTCCCCAGCAACCAGCGCCTCCTCAGTCACAAGTGTAATCGACCTCCGCCCAAGGTCCTCTTCCTAGATCACCCTCTTTTGGCTGGGAGGGAAAGGCTTTGACGCACATGGCTCGCATCAAATGCCAGGAGTGTCACAAGGCCTTCCCCAGCAACCAGCGCCTCCTCAGTCACAAGTGTAATCGACCTCCGCCCAAGGTCCTCTTCCTAGATCACCCTCTTTTGGCTGGGAGGGAAAGGCTTTGACGCACATGGCTCGCATCAAATGCCAGGAGTGTCACAAGGCCTTCCCCAGCAACCAGCGCCTCCTCAGTCACAAGTGTAATCGACCTCCGCCCAAGGTCCTCTTCCTAGATCACCCTCTTTTGGCTGGGAGGGAAAGGCTTTGACGCAGGGGTGGTTTTTTGGTTTTGGGGGGGGGGGTTTGGGGGGTTTTTGGGTGGGGTTGTTTTTTTTGTGGGGGGGGGTGGGGGGGTGGGGGGGGTTTTGGGGTTGTTTTTTTTTTTTTTTTTTTTGGGGTGAGGTGGGGGTTTTATTTAGTTTTTTGGGTTTTTTTTTTTGTGCTTGGATTGCATAGTTTGACCAAAAAGGCTTGACAACCAAAGTAATGAAAGCCAGCAAGTAATGTAATTAAGCTAGAAGGATAAAAAAGTGAGGCTTGATCTGTGCACAGGTGTGTAGCCGGCCGCGAGAGACGTCGAGTCCGAAGGGTCAGTACTCCTGTCCCAAGTGCAGCAAGACATTCGCCTATCGCACCAATCTCCTCAAGCATACCTGCGCCTCCACCACTCTTAAGCGCAAGGCCACCGCGTTTCACTTTTTTCTTTATATGACAGATTAGAACCTTTATATTTGAAATATTTCACTTCAAAATGATTTCAAATTTCATTGATTTGATCCCAAAAAACTTTCTCCCCTCTTGCCTTTTAATGAATCTGATCTATATATAATTAAATTATTAATATTTATTAAAAGAGACAAACTGTTAGACGATTTGGCATAAAGAAAGAAATTGTAGTGCGTCAGCCCTGGGAGTGAGCAGCAGCGCAAAGCAAGTGTGCAGCGAGCAGATCTCCTCCTGAAACTGCTTTCTCTCTCTCCAATGCTCTATTCGTTGTGTAGGAGTATCGTTATATTTTCTTACCGTGGCCCATTGATCCGTCAAGTTTGGCATCGAGCTTTGAACGTTTCGGCTGCTCTGCATCGCATTTTATGCCTCTTTGCATCCAGCAATACTTTCATTTCACCAATTTGATTGTTCTATTCTGTGAATGGTTTTCAGTTATAAATTGTTGTTCATGCAAGCAATTGAATGGGCAAGGGAAGAGCACACAGGGACTATGGGATGAGTCCAATGAACGCGCAGTGTTGTTGCCTTGGGAACGCAATGACACACGCTCTCTTCGCTGACACAGAACCGGGTCAATATTTCACAAAATTGTGGCAGAATGGTTGAAATTTCTGATTGAGGTTGAGGATGGAGGGGAGTAGGGGCGGAATGTCGGCCATGAGCGTTTATCTGTCCAACGGGGCTTCAGCAATGCCCGGTCGCCCTCTTTCAGCCCCCTCCGAACCTCGCCCCCATGCTCGCATTCGACCTGAAGGTTCCGCAATCGAAATCCTATTCTATTGCTTTCTCTTGAATTGTCAAAGAAAGAAACAAGGAAACATTCGGCCTAACACGTTTTCTTCATAGCATCATTGCGAATAGGATCATATGAGGTCGTGTTGGTTTCCCTTTTTGCCCTCCTCCTCAAAAAAGCAGCCTTCCTAGAGGAGACATGCGTCCATAGAATCCAGTCTTTTCCTGTGCAGGGCGGCTGAACCGCGAGCGATCATACCTTGGCACCGGGGTGGCGGCTGCCCTGGCTGTCACCGGCTCTCACATCACACCGGCGCCGCAGCGACCCACGCCAAGTACCCCTTACTTTTCTATCATACCCCCTTCCCGCTGCCCTCCCTTGGCCAGATCAGAAGAGGGAGAGGGGAGATGCGGACTGCAGAGAAGCGAAAGGATGCGGTGCCCAACTTTGCCGCCCGCAACCGCAACTTCATCCGTCGTTTACAGGAGGCTGCACAGGCCAGGCTTTATGTTCACCACCTAGGCTCGGATAGATGAATGAGACTGGATGAAGGCTGGACTGCAGAAGGAAGAGGAGAAACCAGCCTGGATGCGCCTGGCTAGCAAATACGCTCACGCCAAGCCCAAGGTCATCAGCAGGGTTCTCTTATCATTCGCTTCAATTATCAACAAAGCCAATTGGGACTGTTTCTTGAACCTATTTAGCGGCCAATACAGCTCGTTTCGTCTAATTCTGGGGCTAATTAAAGTCCGTATCGGCGAGTGCCGTGAATGCTGAGCTGATGGAAGAGAAGACTTCGACGTTGACTGCCAGCCCCGAGGAAGAGACTTCTGCGCCAGGATTTCGCGAAGATCAGGTTCTCTTTACGCCAAACCTTCACCACAAAGGCAGTGCCCGATTTCTTGCAGACCGAATCAAAGCGATTGGAGGCGGAAGCAGGGCAGGAGGACCAGTCGATCACAGACAAAGAGCCAAACGGCAAAGTAGGCAGTAGTACTCGGAGTTAGCTGTGACTGGCTCAATGTGTATGTTTTTCTGGTCTCCCCTCTGGCTCTGTCCCAGTCGCCGAGGAATCCGCCGATGGCCGCACTCTCTGAAAGCCGTCGCCCTCGCCCAGCCAAACCCAGCCCTGCCCCTCGACCCAGGCCCCAGTCCGCCAGCAGTGCTCAGGTCAGTTCGCTTAGGCAGCTTTCTCTCCGTCTACGTCAATCATAGCAGCAGGCAGTGTAAGAGGTAGGACTTTGAAAGTGTAAGACGTTGCATTCCAATAGCGGAAATGGCAAAGAACACAGGCAAAGATAGCGCGGAACTTCGTCCAGCGCAACTTGGCGACAGAGAGTGGGCCGAAGCTGTCCAGTTCGCTGCACAAATCCGCCTCCCTCATCAATCTCCAGGAGGCATCGCAGCGAAAAGAGCACCTCCTCACCGCCCATCCACGAGGAACTCTTCCCAAATAGTATGTCTTACATTTTCTCAGTTTATTCAGCCAGTTTAACAAAGGGGTTTATCGCTTAAATTACCCTAGTTTGATGTTTTGATGCTTGAAAAATTCGGAGTCCAAAAATTAAATTTTAAAGCCTTTGCATTTGGGCTTTTTACCTTAGGCTTTACATTCCACTCCAAGAAAAGGCAAGGGATGCAGTCTGAAAGAGCGGAAAGCGGCGGTGGAGTCGGCCAATGCTTTGGCGGCGAGGGCGGAGGAACTGCGTCTCAGTGGCTGTCCTCCAGGCCATCGCGTCATGCCCTACGACGAACGCCTTGCCACCCTGGAACAACTCCGATCCAGTCAGCCTTTTCCCTCCTGCTTCTGATGAATGGGCGAGGGGGGCATTGCAGAGGAGACGGAGCTGATTCGTAAGCTGAACACGCTGCCGGTGCGTTCGGACACGCTCTTCCTGCGCCGACGCAAGGCTGCCCTCGCCTCGGAGCTGAGCCAGCTGGACTCTGCCATTGCCATCCTCTCTAAGCCTAAAGTCTGCCCTCGTTCACCTATCTTCCATCCATCACTTGGAAAGGCAATTGCAGGTTTTCGTCAAAGATAATCTCAAGGAGAAAGAATAAATTAATTACGTTTTTTAAAACCTGGAGATGGCCTTAAACTGCCTTTGATCGTTGGCCTTGTAAAATTATCATTTTGTGTTTTTTCCAGAAGTAGTCTATATCATGCTCTATGCTGCTACAAGACTAAAATACTACAGCAAAAAAAGCTTATGAGTTTTTACTCAAATAAAAGATCTAGACAAGGTGTAACACAATCATGATTTATTTTAATTCAATTCAATTCTATTGCACATCTGTTCTTCAGTAAATTCAGCGTTTTTCTTTGTTTTTTGCTTAAATAATGTACTATATTTGAACTTTGCTTATTTAATAAATTTTGTTTTATGATCTTTTATGCTTTGTTGCAATACATCTATACAACAGGCTTGCCCAAAACTTTTCTTTGCGATTTGAAACTTGAAGTCTCGCATGCAACATGGAAAGATAACGCGGCACAATCAGCCCATCCCGCTCAAATCGCAGCCCGCGTTTAGCAACCTACTCCTCGCCATCCGAGACTGTCGCATTTGGAATGTTTGTTTGGCCTGACCGTCATTTCCTTTCACGATGCAGCTGAAATATGTGCAATGCTAGGGCAAGGGCGAGAGTGGTAAGCAGGCAGAGTAACTAGGCAGAGAACATGCTGCCACGGCAGTCGAATGTGATGAGGTCTCCGCTGGAGGCGCATTGGACGGGGAACTTGATCATGGGTACGCCTAGACCTGCCGTGTATCTGGCCTACAGTTGGCTACTAAATAGGCCCAGCATATGACAGACAGCATAGCAACTCACATAGAGAGCAACGAAACTGCCACTTTCCAGCTTCAGCTTGATCCAGGCTCCACCGACGTTGTCGAAGGTCCAGTGACACTTCCCATCATCCTCGTAGAACATGCCGAGGGAGTAGCCCGCGCCTGTCTTCACCCATGCCTCTACTTGACCTGCACCAGCTTTTGGATCCAAAGAAAACATTTACTTCAAATTAGGTCAAAATATTTGGCTTTCTAAATATTTTTGTAAGCCCTAAGTTAGGTAGGCTGTTTGAATTTAAAGGTGGCTGTGAAGCTTTAATGAATATTTTTGCTAACATATAGTGTTTTTAATGGCAAAAGCGGGACATGAAAGTAAGGCTAGGATAGTTAGAAACAAAATCATGCTTTTAGTTTTCGTAAATGAAATGAGCTGGAAGAAATAGTGAGCATGCTATTCGTAATTACCATTTCATTTTCAATACGGTTATAATTCATACATTAATGATGAGAACTCTATCGAAAATTAAAATGAGAAAAATTATTCTGATTTTGTGTGAGAATGCGAGTTTCCTCCAGAGCTTAAAATTGAATGCTTCATTGTTCCATCATATTGTTTAAAATGTTATTTTGTGGTTGGTTATGTCTGATACCAAAAAAGGCACCTAAACGAATGTAGATACATACCTTGAATCACGATACTCGGCCCCATGTCTTACATGAATAGCTAAGTTCCAAGGCATGAGAAAATTCATGCAAATCCTTTACAAATGACACCTCTTGTTTAGAGCTTTGACCTGAATGCGTTTGCCTTTTGAATCAGGTGCGCCTCTAGTAAACTGCGCAGAGATGAAGCTGCCTGTTGCGTAGTCTTAAATCATGATACAAGTCAGTGCTCACTAAATACCATCTAAAAATGGAAGTGGACTAGGGAATGAAGGCAAGGCACTGGATTCGAGTGACCCAGCGAAGCCTTAGGACTCAAGCACATACGCCAGTTATGGCAGAGGAAGTTGTAAGGGCCTTGGATCCTCGCCCAGGCCAGGTTTCTCTTTGCCACCAACCCTGAGCTCTGATGCTGGCATTGAAATCCAATCTGCAGACAGTAGTGGACGCTACATTTGGTGCGGGGGGTCACAGCCGGCTACTTTTCCAATCAGCGGGTTTATTGCATGCTTTCGTCGTTGCTGATTGAGGTAGATTTTATTTCCTAGGATCAGATTTGACTATATTGGCAGTGGACCGGGATCCGCTGGCAGAAGACTTCGTCAAGCAGCTTAGAAACGAGCTGCACTCTAGGTCCGTATTCTATTGATTCTTCAAAATTGTCCAAAATAAAGTTTTTCAGCCATAAACTCATTCACGTCCAAGGCTGCCTTTCCAGCCTTTCAGCTTCTGCATCCATGGCAGCTATCCAGGTCATATTGCATTTCACTAAAAATATTTGTACACGATTAGCGATTTATCTAACGGTTTTTAATTTTGAATGAGCTTATTCTAAATTTTTTAAAAACTGCAAAATTTGTTTGCTTAAAAACCTCAAAAAAGAGATGTCATATACATTGAATGATAAGGAAGGAAGCGTAGACGGCATTCTGATGGACTTGGGTCCTTCCAGCATGCAGCTGGAGACTGGAAAGCGCGGCTTCAGTCTGGCCAGGGAGGCCCCGCTTGACATGCGCATGGATACCTCGTTCCCTTCTTTTTCCACCCTTCCTCCCGCTTGCACATTCTCAGCTCCCCTCAGAGACAGCTCAGCTCCGACAGCTGGAGATCTGGTGAACCGGTTAAGCAGAGAGGAGCTTGGTGGCCTCATCAAAGCCTACACGGACGACAGCTACGCATTTCGCATTGCCAAAGCCATCGTCAAGGTCTCCCATAGAATCACCTTTTTATCTCTTTGAAAATGACTCCTGTCGTAATGTTTTTGAACCATGCAAGGAACCTAAGCACCTTCCAAGTCCAAAATAACGAAGAACTAGGTAGCTAAAGCAATAAAATGATTTAAAATGTGGATGACATCTTTTTTATTATGCAGATGAAAAGAGAAAGGTTGTGAGGTGCGAGAAGATGTTGGACGTATAGAAACGACGAAGGACCTGGCGCTAGTGATCGAGACAGTGGTGGGTTTTGGACAGAGGGATGCGATGGGTCGGAAGGCAAATCCAGCCACCAAAACCTTCCAGGTGAAGGAACCTTAGCTGATGAGGGTGGTTGGGTGGAAGAATGAGAGGGACACAGGCACTGCGAATGCTCGTCAACGATGAGCTGGGAGAAGCCTACGCCGGCGTTTGGGAGGCCGCCAAAATACTCCGCCCTGCCTCTGGTCCTCTTTAACCTACTACCATTCTCAGTAAAAATTCTCCAAAATCGTTCTAATATTGCACATGAAATTTTTTTTGCTCAATTATTTCTCTCTGCCGCTCAGTTGGTGAAAATGTGTAAGTGGAAGTGTAAGAGTGGGATGCTTAGCATTGTGTGTAGGAGAGAGGATAGGTGTGGAATGGCAGGCAAGCTGGCGGTGCTGACGTTCCACTCCGCGGAGGATCGGGTAGTGAAGCGGGCGATAAGGGGACTCCCACCCGACCAGGACAACGCCCAGATGCCCCCTTCCCCCTCGTTGCCTTCCTTTTCCCCTCTCCCCTTTACATTGGGAGCTGGGAATGAGAAACTGCAGGCCTTGGCAGCCGCTGTCAAGGGTTCTGACGGCGAGCAGAGAAGAGCTGGGCTGCAACCCCCGAGCCCGCTCGGCCAAACTTCGCATCGCCTGTCGCTGCTGACCATTCATTCTCTTCTATTCTTTGTTCTGCACTTCCAGCACTTTGTGCACTTCCATCAATGCAAGGTCGCCTAATCTGAGAATCTGAGAGCCAAAGTCAAAGCAAAGCTGCTATAAATATTGCTTTTAACTCATTCAACACTATCAAATAGGAATTTTTACAAGGGAATTTTAAAGCGCCGTATTATGGCAAGTTTCATCGTGATTGTATCAATCAATCAATCAATTATTATGGAAGCTAGAAGAGAAGAAAATCAGATGCACAGCAGCTATTCGTCCGAAAAGCCTTTCCAGCCGATGAGCGAGAAACCGAAGCATTGCTTGAAGGCGTTTCTGGTCTTCTGCTCGCAGTCCTCCCTCCGCATGAGGCGAACGCGGGCCTTGAAGCAGGCGGGGGAGAGGCGTTGATGGGCCGTGACATCCAATCGCCGCCTCTTCCGCGCCCAGCAGCGAGCGCAGGCATAGGGCCGAATGTCCTTGCAGCTCAGCACGTGGTTGAGCAGGGAGTTGGGGTACTGGTTGGAGATGCTCCTCTGGCAGATTCGACAGACCGCCGTCTTCTCACTCGGCGCCAGTCTAGGAGGAACGTACGCCTTCTCACCACTCTCCACCCTCGCTGTCTTTGGAGGACTACTGGCCTCTTTCACAGGGCAAGCTTCCACCTCTACAACCTCCACATTGGCGGGAACCACGTCAGGCTCCTGTTTGGCTTCCAGCTTGAGGCGTGGCTTTCGCTCTGGGGGTGGAAGACGAGTTGGATCTTGTTTGGCGATGCTTTGTAGCGGGTGATCTTCGAGCAGGCAGTGGGCCATGATTTGGGAAAGGAGAGTGGTGCTGAATTGGCAAAGGGCGCAGTACCAACGGCGCTGGCTGTTGTGCACGCCTTTTGTGTGAACTTCCAGACGCTCTGGAGACAGAATTGCGGGACAGTAAAAGCACTCCATGCTTGCTGGAAGGGAGTGATCTACGGCATTGCTTCACAAGCTCGCTTTGAAATTCAACCAATATTATCAGCGGCGAAACAATGCACACAATGAATCCAGTTTGTTGTTTGTTAATTGGCAAGGAACGTTTGCAAGCTACGGATAACTTACTTTCCAAGGGTACTTTTCTCCATGACCCTTTTTTGCAACGGCAGGCCCAGTTGCTTGTGCACACAGTGAGCTGAAATGGATTGGAACGTGCAACCTCTGGCCATTTGACAGCCGGTACATTGAGTTATTGCTTGTTGCTTTTCCAAAAATTGCTTTTTGCAAGTAGCGTTGTTGAGTAAGTATATTTGTTGGTCGTTTTGTGAATCTGCTGAAAGAACCTGCCAGGATGTAATTCCTACTTTCCGCTGAAGATTGATAGACATGAATACGCAAAACCGTGTCTCTCTCCCATGAACGATCAAGCAAAAAGCGGGCTGAAGGCAAGAGAGGTGATGCAAGTGGGGGGTGGGTGCAGTGGTGTTCTGGCGTTCTCAGCAGTGGCTCAGCCATTCTGCGTCATCCTCGTCTGCAAAGGCCGGCATAAAAGACAGTCCCAGCCCAGATAGGCCCAGCCCAGAAGCCAGCGAGCGAGCGAATGGACCAGCAGTCCAATGCACCGCCTTCTTTTCGTCGAACTGACAGCTTTCGCCAGTCCAAACACGAGGACCTGCTCAAGGGCCATGATGATGAGCCGCTGGTACAGCCTGACCCTCAACCTGCTCCCGAACGGGTTTGCGCAACTATTTGGGGCAATGTGCATAAAGCAGTGCAGTAGATTAGAAAGTAGAGAAGCATTTTGGTCGTACGGCTCAATATGCTAGTACAGAGGTTGTAGCTTCAGGCTTCAGACAAAGGGGGATGATGGACAAAAAAGTTCAGTTCGGGTTTTTTAAGTTCAGTTCGGGTTTCAGTTCGGGTTAAATAAGTTCGATAAGTTTGGGTTTTTTACAATTGCCATAAATCCCCAACAAATGGACGAAATCAGTCATGCTCACATATGTGCGTAATAATAGTCTTGTGCTATGCAACCGCACTGGGTATGCCCCCATAGCTGTCTTTGGTGGTGGGCTATGAGGCAAAGTTTATGTGAACTTATTGAGTTCAGGTTTTGGTTCAGGTTTGCAAAAATAAGTTTGGGTAGGCACCCGAACTTATTGAACTTATGAGATAAGTTCAATAAGTTTGGGTTTTCCAAAAATTTCCCATATTGCCACAACCATTGTTCCAGTCATTCCAACACTTTGCTTGCACCTATTTCTGTCTTGTTTTGCTGTTTTTGTGATTTCGATGCTGGCTGTTGCCCACTGATCTCTTATCACCACCACTGAGCTTCTCTGGAATGAATGCAGTGGTCTGCAGCAAAGCAATGCATGGGTCTGAGAATGACAGCAGCAAGGCAATGCATGGCATGCAGCAAAGCAATGCATGGCAATGACAAGGTATTCTCGGCTATTGCCAAGATGCGCGGCCTCATAAAACTATGGATTTATGGATGCTCAAATTTTTGAAACATCAAGATTTTGGGTTTTTAACTATAAATCAAGAAATAATAAATTTTTCAAAAAGTTCTTTTAGCAGCTTCTAGATATCACCATGGCAGACGTACATGACAAAATTCAACTGATTTCATTGAAAAACCATTGATTTATGGATGTTCAAATTTTTGAAACATCAAGATTTTAGGTTTTTGGCCATAAAATGAAAAATAACAAATATTTCGAAATTTTTTTTTGCCAGCTTCAAGAAATTACCTCGACGGATGTACCTGCCAAAAATCAGCTGATTTCATTGAAAACCCAGCTACTTATGATTTTTGGTGCTTTGAAACATCAAAAATTTGGGTTTTGGGCGAAAAACGCAAAATTACGTCAAGCGCAAAAAATGGCCTGGAGATACCACCCAGTCGGACCTTCATGCAAAAAATCAGCCAATTTCGTTGAAAAACCGCGGAGTACAGGCCCCGGAAAGACACATATATATATATATATATATATGCGGACAGACGGATGCAAAAATGGGGTAACTGCTTAAGCTGGCCTTGGCCGCCCGCCGCTTCGGGCAGGGCGCCAGAGCTCCTCCGGCCTCCGGGCACGGGTGCTACGGCCCCTACGCTTTGCCTAGCATGCTTCGCATGCTAGGCTACGCTCCGGGGCCTCCGCACCCATGCCCTCCGGCCTCCGGAGCTCTGACTGCCCTGCCCTCCGCGGCAGGCGGCCTGCGGCCGCGCAAAAATGGTCCAATAACGGAAAGGCAGTGTGATGGCTAAATGGAAAAGAATGCTGAAATTGCTCAATAATCATCCTCAATGGGCAACTGCTGGCTGATGTACTGGAAGCCGTCAAACTTGGTCAGGCAGAGCAGGCGCATCTCCTTGAGGCAGTGGATGAGCGAGCATCGCAGGGCCAGCTCATCCAGGACCTGGTAGCAGGAGATCTGAAAA
>JASANA010010895.1:0-10437 GCA_030248095.1 Ptycholaimellus sp. GST1_10 | reverse complement strand
AAATATATAGCAGAACTCTGCCATGCTCATCTCCTGAACCCTAAAGAATAAGATGTGTCATAATTGAGCTAGAATATACTAAAGCAGAAAGTAGAGGTCTATCAAAAGGCAAAGAATAACGAATAATTGACAGGATTGCGAAGCAAAAGTTCTAGATGCAATGCGATGAAACAGCGTATTATGTGTTTATGCCAATGATTCGTGCACAGTTGAAAGATGTCACATATCAATACTATAGCGGAAAACTCGTCTTTTTCATAATCTAATTTCGTCTACTATTTTGTGCTTTTCTTTGAAATTCATTTCAGACCAAAGTGCTCATTCAACCTCATCCAGCCCTAAGCCGTTTCTATTCCAACCACATCCCCACTTCGAAGCTTGGCTGCTTTGCCCCAAACTCTGACGCACCAAATCACCTCGCCTTCACCAGAAGAGGCCTAATCGTTCCTGCTAGCGCACCCCTAATCGCTGCCAATTGGGCCAGCCCACAGATTGCTCTCTCTGGGGCCCTGCTAAATCGTCAACGCCGTCTCTGCAGCTATTGGCTGGTTTGGAAAGATGGGGGTGAGAAGAGGCACAGGGGAAATAGGAAGAAAGTTTACTGCACTGGCAGGCTGGGTACAGTAAGAGAGTGAAAAGGCAGAGAAAAGGAAAGAAGGTGGCGAAGGAGATGGCCTTGCTCTGGCTCCTCTTGCTGGCTTTTGCCAAGGAGGCGATTGGGGAATCGACGGGTTTTCCGCCGCTTGTCTTTTGTAGATTGTTGATGAACCCGATGAGTTTCAGTTCCACCGGAGGCCGGTTCTCAGACGCCGTATGGTTAGTATCCTAGGCAGGCATGGTATTGGCGGGTGGTCAAGATGAGCAGGGGGGAGCGTTTGCAGAAAGCTTTTTGAATACCCAGCCACACCTACTTTGGGACGGCTACTGCTACGCTGCTAACCACAGCGTTGGGGGGCTGAACAACACGGATGCTCAGCTCTACTGCAAGCAGAAAGGCGGTCATCTAGCAGTCATGCTTGACGAACAGCTGCTTAAGGCTATCAATCAAGTTTTATTATTGGAGCTTGGAGTTTCAAAGATGTTTTGGGAATTGAAAAAAATGGTTTTTCTTGGATTTACTGGCTGAACCTGCGGCAGAGCGAGAATGCAACGTCTGGGAATGCAAGCTGATACTGGCACCTCGCCGATGGCTCCATCCGCGCTTTTCAGGAGTGGTCCTACTGGCAAAATGTGAACCCAAATCACGGCAAAAGCAACAGTTGCTTCCAAAGTTTGGCAAACAATCAGGAAGCGAAACCGGCCGGGAAAATGCTGGAATTGTGGCCTTTTCGGAATTACAGGATATTAATGAGCATGATAATTTTCCGCCTCTTTGCCAATTCTCAGCTACGTACAGCGGTTGCTTCATTTCTCTACCAGTTTTGAGCCGATCGATGAACGACGCCGGCCAAATTTGACAGACTGTCTCCACTTTGCCTACAACGACCTGACGGGGACACTGGGTATAATGGGACGAATTTGGCTGTTTATTCAAACCAGACGCTTTCCGACTGCGCCCAGCTCTGCGCTCAGAACCAGCCCAACTGCACTGGCGCCCTCCACCTACAGCTTACTGACAAAATCGAATGCCGGTCAATTCCTGCTTCAGACTACTATTCTATTTGCTCGGTTCAATCTCAATTCTGGACTTCAGACTGCTGGCAGGCCTAGCAGCCATTCCATCGGCTGCCTACCCGGCTTCGGATGCCCCTGGCGACAATGCTACCAGCACCACCCTCATCGTACGCGCCAACTGCACCCCCGCTTCCACCTCAACCTCCACCACCTCCACAACTTCTTCCACCTCCTTGACCACTTCCACTCCGGCCACCCATCTCAACCGCCTACGCCTACTCTACGGTCTCAACCATTTCTACCTCCACCACCTCAGCTTCCACGACGACGGCCAAGGCTTCTATCTCCCTTCTTCTCTTTACTCTTTGATCCAACTTGACACCCCTTTTCAGCATCTACGACCAAGAAACCCCCTGCTGCCCCCAGCACTGAAGCCCCACCGACTGTGCTCACGACTGAAGACCCAACGACAAAGACTCCGGGTAGCTCAGTTCCCCTTACTTCTAACTGAAAAACAGTCTTGCTTCTCGCCTCAGATATGTTTCATGCATTGATATGGTAAGAAGCAATTAATAAGCAATTGGGAACAGAAGCATTAGAGCGGGTTGCTTTCCATCCTGGGAGTACAGTCTTCTTCGGAATTGACTTGGTAGCTAACACCTGCCAGCTCTCTTGTTTGAGGAAACCAGCTAAGGGCTCGGTGAGGTTACGCTTAGGGCGGCCGAACCAATGCATCGTTTGTTCGCCCGGGAGTGGGGGTGTTGGGGGGTATGCCCTCCCCACCCACTAATCCCTATGCGCTGTACAATGAAAACCCAAGCAAATGTTGAAACTGTTAAGAGGCAAGCTGCAAGTTTGCTCTTAAGGGTAGAATACTGTTGCACTGCTTTCCTACCGCTGAGGGGGCTTCTGCTGAGGTTCACTCTCATTGCTCCACTAGTGCTAGCAGGGGAGGCGGAGGAATTGAGTTAGAAGCAGGCTGCCGTGGTCAATTTCAATTGTCAATGGTGCTATAGAAAGGGCAGAGAGGAGGAGCTTGGTCTTGGGGTTCATTGATAAAATCGCGAAAAGATAGTTGCGGAGTTTGGCCGAACGCGGGCGGAAAAAGTCGAATATGGATGTTGTGAGCACAGTTGTGCTGGGTTTGGCAGTGGAGTAATTTGTGCCACCGCAATTGGCAGAGCTGGGCAAGGAGGGCGGCGTTCATGCTCCCATTTTTCGTTTCGAGTGCACCACAAGCAAGCCTCTGTGCAGGGAACGGGTGAGGGTTTTTTGCTGAAGGTGCGCGGCTGGATTTAAACTCCACCGTTTTCCGCGCCGCATAAAGTTTTTACTCATTTAAAATTGTGCTAAAATTTCAGCTGATTACATTAAAAAACAGTGGAAAAATACTTGTTCGAATTTTTGAAACATCAATATTTTAAATTTTTAACCATTAATTGATAAATAATAAATGTTTCGTAAATTCTTTCGAACACATTCAAGATATAACCTTGACTGACATACCTACCAAAAATCAGCCGATTTCATTATAATACCAGAGATTTGTGCTTGTTCGAATTTTTGAAACATCAATATATTAAATTTTTGGCCATAAATTGATAAATAATAAATATTTCGTAAATTATTTTTAATACATTCATGATATAATCTTGAAGGACATACCTGCCAAAATTCCGCCGATTTCACTGAAAAACCAGGGATTTATGCTTGTTCAATATGTTGAAACATCAAGAACATAGGTTTTACGCCATAAATCAAGAAATAATAAATATTTCGTAAATTCCTCCGAACACATTCAAGATATAGCTTTGATTGACGTACCTGCCAAAATTCAGCTGGTATTTTGAAATATAACAAGGTGTTCTCGGCTGTTGCCAAGATGCGCGGCCTCACCTCAAGACCGATTCAACCAATCTCAATGAAAAATCATGAATTACACATGTTCAAATTTTTTGAAACATCAAGATTTTTGGTTTTTGACAAAAAAATTTCAAATATTTCTCTCACCAGCTTCAAGATATTACTATCCCGGACATACATTCCACAAATCAGCTAATTTCATTGAAAAACCAGAGACTTATGCATGTTCAAATTTTCGAAACATCAAGATTTTGGGTATTCGGCAATAAATCGATAAATAAAGAAATATTTCAAAAATTCCTTTGCGGGCTTCAAGATATTACTTTGCCGTACGTACCTGCAAAAATTCAGCAAATTTCATTGAAAAACCGAAAATGATTCATGATTTTCTGTATTTCTGAAACACTAAAATTCGAGTTCTTCGGGGGTGAAATTCAAAAAATTACGCCAAGCGCCAAAAATGGTCCCAAGGTACTGCTCTAGACGGACCTTCATGCAAAAAATCAGCCAATTTCGTTGAAAAACCGAGGAGTACGGGCCTGGTACACACACATATATATAGATAGATAAATGCGTAAAGACGGACGCAAAAATGAGGTAACGCTGGTTAAGCTGGCCTTGGCCGCGCAAAAATTTAAGGTTTTGGGCGGAATAAAAATACTCGCCCATCCCAAAAAACGCCCCGAGGGCCCGAGCCACCACCCAGACAGATCTTCATGCAAAATTTCAGCCCATTTCGTTGAAAAACCGAGGAGAAAGAGCAATAGAAAGAGCACCTGCAAATTAACCAAAACTCGCGAGAAATCGTTCAAAAATGGCAGAATACAAGATAAAATCAGTCAAAACCATTTGTCCAAACTCCGCATCCTTCTTATTCTTTTCCTCCGCATCTATTCAATGGACGATAGTAGGTATTCATTTCTTCACCCACACATCCCCCTTCCCGGCTTCTGGGCCTTATACATTCATTCATAACTCTTCAGTTGAACAAGGGAGCCAGATGCACCAGTGATGTTAAACTGGCAGGTTCGAATCCTTCTCTAGCAATTATTTTTATTTTGTCTGTTTAAATTTGAGGAAACAATTGGTACCATTGGCATGTCTAAAGTACAGCTCTTTCTCCCAAAAATCGATAGCCCTGAGCATGTGTCATGAAAGTTTCACAAAACAAGTATAATGGCGCAAAGCGCAATGGTGATTAGCGATAGCCGATATTATCTTGTTTTATCAGGGGACCAGAAGCAAAAAGCAAAAATGTTCGCCAAGACGGTTCGAATGGTGCTGGAATTATCAAATTCAAAATTAAAAGGAGTTATGGGCGGTAAGCATTTTAGTTACGAAAATTAAAAAAATTCGCCGTAAATTGAATTTTATGTTTTGCACGCTCGCAGTGAGCAAAAAGTCTTTGAATTGTGTCTACTTTCAAGAAAAATATAAAAAAGAAGGTTAAAATCTTTCGGCAACAACCTTTTAAACCTCTAAATCAAGCTCTCTCAAAGGAAGTTAAGCATTCTTTGCGATGGATTGTAGGTACAAAGTCGCCTTCGGCCAGTGCCCATATTTTATGGTCGGAGGCTGACCGCCGGCGGACTCCGCCGGCGGAGTCCGCTGCGCGGCGGGGTTCTCATTTGGCTGATTTTATGGCTATCCAGCCACGCAGCGGACTCCGCTGCCTAGAGTGGAGGATATCCTCTGCTTTCGACTTTGTTTTCCCCTGCTTGGACATAGCTCCTTCCCCATTACATATTATTTTAGAGCTTGAGTAGCAATTAATTGATGGGTAAAGCAGCCAAGAGGCCAATACCAAGCGTTTTGAACACAGAAAGGAAACCACTTTGCGACAGTCCGTCAGGAGGGCTCGGGGCGCCAGGCACTCTGGCCAGGGAGAGTGGCGGGGTTGTGGCGGCGCCTGCCTGTTGAGGTCGCGATGGGCAAGCGGAGGCTATTACTGTCGTCGCTGAAGGCACTGATGAGGCAAGAAGAAGTGCACGGCTAAGTCAATTATGATCACCCCTTTGCCTTACTACTGCCATACCAAATCCACCTTCACTCGCCCGAATTGTCAGAGCAGCCCTAGGGTTGCTTTGTGATTCCCGTTCAATAAACGGATGAAACACCAAAGGTAAAAGGCTGGAAATTGCAAGAAAATTTTTTTTTTTGAAATTTAACTAAAAACAAATTTTTGCAATCCCGGCATCAAAACAAGCAAATTGATATGCAAATTGCGGTTTTTTGAGCAAATTTGAGGAATTTCAATTTCAGCATCAATTTCAAAATGTGCATCGAAATTGATAAAACCTACATTAAATGAATAGGAAATTGCAAGCTGAGCAATACGATATGCTTATCTTATTTAAACTCATCATGCATCAAGAGTTATGGCCACCAGCGGGGAGCCAGAGGTGCCCTAGACCACCTCCGCTGGCTATAGTAGAAAGCGGCGGAAACCGCCGGCTCCCCGCCGACCATATGATTAGCCACTAGTTGCCCGCCGGCGGACTCCGCCGGCGGGTTGGTTACCGCCGACCATACGATATGGGCGCAGGTTGGTGGTAGAAATTGTATCCTTGTCCTTCAGCAAAAAACCATCACCCGCTCCCTGCACAGAGGCTTGCTTGTGGTGCACTCGAAACGAAAAATGGGAGCATGAACGCCGCCCTCCTTGCCCAGCTCTGCCAATTGCGGTGGCACAAATTACTCCACTGCCAAACCCAGCACAACTGTGCTCACAACATCCATATTCGACTTTTTCCGCCCGCGTTCGGCCAAACTCCGCAACTATCTTTTCGCGATTTTATCAATGAACCCCAAGACCAAGCTCCTCCTCTCTGCCCTTTCTATAGCACCATTGACAATTGAAATTGACCACGGCAGCCTGCTTCTAACTCAATTCCTCCGCCTCCCCTGCTAGCACTAGTGGAGCAATGAGAGTGAACCTCAGCAGAAGCCCCCTCAGCGGTAGGAAAGCAGTGCAACAGTATTCTACCCTTAAGAGCAAACTTGCAGCTTGCCTCTTAACAGTTTCAACATTTGCTTGGGTTTTCATTGTACAGCGCATAGGGATTAGTGGGTGGGGAGGGCATACCCCCAACCCCCCACTCCCGGGCGAACAAACGATGCATTGCTTCGGCCGCCCTAAGCGTAACCTCACCGAGCCCTTAGCTGGTTTCCTCAAACAAGAGAGCTGGCAGGTGTTAGCTACCAAGTCAATTCCGAAGAAGACTGTACTCCCCAGGAGGATGGAAAGCAACCCGCTCTAATGCTTCTGTTCCCAATTGCTTATTGGGGGGGGGGGGTAATATTTGCCTTCGCCTCTAATGTATATACAATGCATGAAACATAGATATAGCTTGCGGGAGGCAGAAGAGTGGGGGGGCAACATCCGGATAGGGCCCCCTACCCTATAGGGGGGGGGGCTGTATCCGGATATAGAAAGGGGCCATATCCGGATATGACCCAACTATAGGGGGTTGTATCCGGATACAGATTTATCAGCATTTTCTAGATCAAAAGTTTACGAGAATTTAAAAAATGATAGTCATTTACCCGAATAGGTAAGTTGAGGGCATGAAAATGGCAATTTTTGACAAAAATGGAAAAATTCAGATTTTGGTAACCAGCAAGTTATTGAAAGTTTTTTCGATTCAGGTGCAAAGTTGGAACAAACCAAAGGCACAGATAGGTAAGCAAAATTGTTAGCTTTCGATCGATACCCGCGAGCCCAAATTTTCGTATTTTTCGCCCAAATTTTGTGGAGACACATAAAAAAGAATGGAGATTCAGTTTCTCTAATAAAAAAGGGGGGTCAAAAAATTTGTGTTCGTGCGATTCTTGCTGCTCTCAAAAAGTGGCTCTTAAATGCTCTCCCAATTTTATCCTGAATTTTGAGGTATGGCTAGGTCATGTTAGAGGCGGGCATCGAGACCAATGACCAATGAATGCTCACAAAAAATATAGCTAGATTGAGTAAAGAAAATAAAAATACAGCCATAAATGCCATAAAATGCAATAAAATTTAATCAAAAAACGTTTAAGCCCAGTCAATGAGGGTCTTTCTTAAAAGAATCAGAACACTTGGAGGCATCTGCGAGGAGCTAGAGCCTTATCAAAATTACGATCCCACAACCTCAAAACATACACCTAGGTCGGAAAGAGGGGCTGAGCGCTGACAGTAGCTTTGCTTCCTCGGGCCAGCCCAATTTGACCCTTTGTAGCTTGCTTCTTTACTGTTTCAAGATTTGGTTGGGTTTCAAATGTGCAGCGTTTATGGTTTAGTGGGTGGTGAGGGCACTCCCCCAACCACCCCACTCCCGGGCGAACAAATGATGCATTGGCTTGGCCGCCCTAAGCGTAACCTCACCGAGCCCTTAGCTGGTTTCCTCAAACAAGAGAGCTGGCAGGTGTTAGCTACCAAGTCAATTCCGAAGAAGACTGTACTCCCAGGATGGAAAGCAACCCGCTCTAATGCTTCTGTTCCCAATTGCTTATTAATTGCTTCTTACCATATCAATGCATGAAACTGCTCAGAATTGAGCAAGTTGAAATCGGTGAACTAATCAATTATTAGGTTTAATATTTGCCTTAGCCTTACATGGCACTTCCAAGCTAGCTGGTTGGCAGTGAATTTGGAGGAATTGAGCTTTGCTAGTGGTTTTTGCTGGTGTTCATGGGCAACATTATAGATGTGTGGGTGGAGGAGATTGTAGGGGCAGTAGAGGTGTATTTGGAGGCTGGCCTGCCCAGAGCGTTTGGGCGGCCGTGGGAGAAGGGCTGAACGATAGCCTCTGCCTTCGGAAAAGCAGATTTAGCACGATTTTTCATGCAATCATGAAAAGACACGCGCATTCATGCAATGACCTTGATGTTCCCAAAAAGACTGCGTACTTTCATGAAAATGACGTGCTTTTATGAAAATTAGTGTTGGAAAAAATACATAGCAATACTATGAAGAATCACATAATTAGGTGGAATGGACAATCTTACTATGGCAATGAATTTTGGCAATGAATTATGTTAAAAAAGATTCGCGAAATCTGTTTGCTCTAGGAAATGTAAGGCATCAAATGCAAAGGTTATCAACAAAGAAAAAGTTCAAGACCAAAAGAATAAAAAGAATAAGTCATAGGATGTAGGTAGGCTGCTTTCCTACTTGAGGTTCTTCAAAAAGCCCGTGAGCTCCTCCTGCTCCTGTCCTCCTTCTTCTGGAACAGCGCCTAGAAGCAAGAACTCTAAGAGCTCCAGAAAAGTGATATGGAAGAAAGGCGAGATGGCAAACCTTTCCGATATCGATGGCCAGGCTCTGCAGCGTGGCCGTCGAGAGGATGGACAGCGCCCCGCTCATGTCCGTCCCCAGCACCGCCCGCGTTCAGCTCCTACATCTGAACAGACTCTTTCCTATGAGCAAAGGAGAAAGCCTGAAAAAGACTGGCGAACCTTCCATAGACCTTCATGCGTAGTCAGCTGACTGAGCTCCGCCGTCGCGTTGAGCTCCTTCTCGTCGGAGAGGATGTCGCAGAAGCTGCAGGTGACCTCCCCGCGTTCCTTCTTCATCCTCTTCTTCATCAGCAACGCCTTCAGCATGTTGATGATGGTGTAGTACTTCTTCTTCTCCTCCTGCACGCAGCCATGAATCGAAACGAAGGATGATGAAGAAGGAACCAGTAGAAAAAAGGCGAAAAATAAACTTAGGAGGAGCAGTCGAAGGAGCGGGGCTTGAGCTTGATGGAAACGTCCACGACGATCTGCCCTTCGAAGCCGTTGCCCATGCCCACCATCCTTTCCTAGCACTTGCTCTCTGACAATGCTCAGACTCCTCACAATCCTCAACTCTGCGACTCTGCACAGAGAATGCAAGTGAATGCGTGCAAGGCGATCATTACTCTGATTACAAAATGAACGGTCTGCACAAATCCTGCTACATCTCTGCTGGTGAATTTTGCGCTCTAGCCGTTTTCATGAAAGCACACATGCTTTTGTGAAAATAATACCTCATTCATGGGTCTAGGACATTTTTCCCACGGCGATTTTTCCTACGGCTATTTTTCCCCCGGCGATTTTTCCCACCGGCGAATCCCACCATGAATGCACGGGTATTTTCATGAAAATACGCATGCTTTTATGAAAATCAGGACCTCTTAATGAATGCACAGGCCATTTCATTTTTGCACGGGTGCCAAATCGTGCCTTTCCGAAAAGCATGGGCCTTTTCATGAAAGACACCGACAATCATACAACACTGGCTGCGCATGAGTGTGGGAAAATACGAGGTGGGCGTATTCCTGCTCAGAGATCCAGCGGATGAAGAATCCGCCTTCGCTAAACAATTAAAGACCATCTTCAGCGACTACCCAGAGTCAGGGTTCTGTCATTTCACAAAATCAAAAGAGCCTCAGCAAATCGAATGCACCATATATAGGACTACGATACGTGGACGGAAATGTTCAAGTTACTGGGGAAGCTGCTGCCAATGGCGCCAAAGCTGTGGACCCAAAGACCAAGCGCCTTGGCAAACATTCCCATGCAAAATATTCATCTTCAAATCTGTCGCCGTCTATTCTATCAAACCTTTACCTTAACCTGCAGCCTGCCTCTGAAACCGACGCCTCCGCAGCTCTACTGCAGCAATAAGAGTAAACCCGTAGTAGAGCAAAAGTAAAATTCGGGGAAAGGAGTGTTCAGGCTTCAACAGTTTGGCGCAGAAGTGTTGATTAGGCTGGTATAGGGTGTGGGCCTGGGTCTCCTAATGGGCCAGCGACTAGGAGGGAGATAGAATGGATGGATAATGGCCCACTTTGCTACGCACTTTTACCGGCCAACCAAACTTTACCCCCCCCCCCCTGTATCAAGGAACGTTAGACGTAAGTATCCCCCCAGTAAGTAAGAGCCAAGCTCTTGGGTGGTCCAAAACCGGCTTGGCTGGCCAGAAAAGTCTTGGGGGATTCTGGTCATGAGCCCAGTTTG